>BPUM01000313.1:0-103976 GCA_020521455.1 Prunus kanzakura | reverse complement strand
ATGTTTTACACTGCTAATTGTATTAGTTTGGTTCCCTTGGAGAAAGTAGTTTGTAAAAGAAATTAGTCTGTGTTTAACTTGTTGGGCTATGGTTGCTTTTGCTATTACAAGTACAACAACAATATTCTTCATTTTCAGGTTGAAAATTGAAATGGAGAGTGGTGATCATTATAGAGCCGGCAATGGTCTCCAATTAGGCAGTTCTTTGAGATGGAGGAACAATGGTGTGGAAGCTTTCTCAAGGTCTTTGCATGATGAAGATGAAGAAGAAGCTCTTAAATGGGCAGCACTTGAGAGGCTTCCTACTTATAATCGTTTGAAGAAAGGCATACTCATTACGCCCGCTGGCGAAGCTAGTGAAATTGACATACCAAATCTTGGTTTTCAAGAAAGAAAAGAATTGATTGGGAGGTTTCTGAAAGGTTCTGAAGAGGACAATGAGAGGTTCTTGTTGAAGATCAAAAACCGTATCGATAGGTAATAAGTTCCACATTATCTGATATTTTACTGTGTCATGCCAATCTATGAAAACCTGTTCTCTAAGCATCCTATGTAGGTTCAGATTCCAGTTAAGTCCAACCTCCTAAAATCCTAATTTAGGACACAAGAATGACACATATTGTCGCGTCATTTAACATGTGGATGATGTGGACCTTGTACCATGAAAGTTTTGAGCATCCTATCCAAAACCAATTGACAACGGATGGAGAAGCTCATGATCTTATAAACATTAATGTAGGACTTACATTTCTCGGTTTGGGATAGTACTCTGAACAACTTGACATCAGCATTCGTGCCTAGCTAGTTTCAACTTGGCTCTCCAGACAGGCTTCACCTCAAGCCTAATTTTATTGGAGTTCAAATATTTAATTTGCTTCATTCAAGTCAACTTTTCAACTTTAAATCTTGCATTAATTTACAAGGGAGGAGTATGCTTCTGGTATTTGGGCTTTGATAGCAGGTCTGGATCCTCTTTACTTTCCACTTGAGGGGGTTGTTGAAGAAAATAATTCTAAGTTTGTTAGATACCGCGCTTTATATGAACGAATATACTTAAATTCTGGATGTGCATAATATCTTAAGTTTTTGGATTGATTCTTGGTAGCCCAGTAGGGGAAGTATAAAAATTTGAATGTTTCAATGGAACTCCTTTGATGGACTATTGGTGTTTCCTGAATACTTTTCAGAGTAGGAATTGATCTTCCAACAATTGAGGTTCGATTTGAGAATCTAAATGTAGAAGCAGAAACTTATGTAGGAAGCAGAGCTTTGCCTACACTCTTTAACTTCATCGTTAACATACTTGAGGTAACGTTGCAGCAGAAGATAATAATTGAAGCAGAGATCTGCATGCTGAGAGGATTATGCTTTTGATTTATTAACCTTTCAGTGATCTCACAGTTTAATCACTTTTTCCATTGATCTTAAAGGGCTTCTTGAAAGGTCTCCATATTCTTTCAAGTAGAAAGACACATTTGTCTATCCTCCGCAATGTTAGTGGAATCATAAAGCCTAGCAGGTGAGAAAAGGACTAGTTTGCCTTCTTTTACTTCCTCACTTTCAAAGAAAAGGAAAAAGATATTTCGGTACCCAGTTATCATTTGTTTTGCATGCATTTTTCAGAATGACATTGCTATTGGGTCCTCCAAGTTCTGGCAAGACGACACTCTTACAGGCTTTAGCTGGAAAGCTCGATCTAGATCTAAAGGTGCAAAGGATTCTCAAACAGCTTTAAAGTTTTTCTATAATTGCTTTTCAGAAAAAGATATCAGTAAAATCTGAATGCTCTCATAACTAATTTGAAGACCAAATGTCATGCCTCAGCTTTCTGGAAGGGTGACTTACAATGGCCATGAAATGAATGAATTTGTACCCCAAAAAACTGCTGCCTACATCAGTCAACATGATCTACACATTGGAGAAATGACTGTAAGGGAAACCTTGGCCTTTTCTGCAAGATGCCAAGGGTCGGGACGCGCTATGGTTAGTTCATTCGTGGAACTGCTTTTCTTTTCCTTCCACATTGGTTTTTAGGCTACACTCTATAATAAGATTTATATATATGTAAAGCACCGACTCATTTTCATTTTTGCCATCTGCAGATATGCTTGCAGAGCTGTCTAGAAGAGAGAAAGCTGCTAATATCAAGCCTGATCCAGACATTGATGTCTTCATGAAGGTGAGAAAAAAACTACTTTCTATTGTTGATCACAAAAACTTACACACAATCTATACCTTTGAGGATTCATGAGATTTTGTTTTCCTGTACTTTTCCCTTCTGGTGGAAATCATACCATGGAATTTTTAAAGTAACTGAAAGTTCGAAAACTGGAAATTGGTAATAATAGCTGGTAGTCTTGCCTGCTTCATATGATTCGAAATGGATTTGAAATTTCTATATGCAAGGAATCATTTGATCTTTATTAGTTTCTTCCATTTCTTCGTATTCAAATCTTGACATATTTGGATTGTATAGTCTAAACAAACAATTAAACCTTATAATGTTATATGAGTCCCAAGATTCGGAACTAGTCCATCCAAATGGGCCCTAAGTGAATTCTCTTTCATGGTGTGACAATTCATGTGGTTCTAATACATTTGGCTTCTGCCATTGTAGGCAATAGCCACAGAAGGACAGGAGGTGAACGTAGTGACAGATTACATTCTAAAGGTAAAAAATACTGAGAAGCTACCTTTGATCTCATAAGAGACCTTTCAGAAATCACTACACAATTTTTTCAAAATCAATTATTAGCAAGTCATTTTTATTAATAGATTCTGGGACTGGAAGTCTGTGCTGATACCAAAGTAGGGAATGACATGTTAAGAGGTATCTCAGGAGGACAAAGAAAACGTGTTACAACAGGTAAAGAAATTCAATCAATAGTTTATTGAAGATCAACAAATTGTTCTAATCTGCATACATGATTATAGGCTTTACTTAAAAAATTTATTTACAGGTGAGATGCTTGTTGGACCTGCAAAGGTACTGTTCATGGATGAGATATCTACTGGTTTGGACAGCTCGACAACATTTCAAATTGTGAATTCAATCAAGCAATACATTCACATTCTTAATGGAACGGCTGTAATCACACTCCTCCAGCCAGCACCAGAGACCTATGAGCTTTTTGATGATATTATCCTCCTCTCGGATGGCTGGATTGTGTACCAGGGTCCCCTTGAACATGTGCTTGAGTTTTTGAATCTATGGGCTTTAAATGTCCTGAGAGGAAAGGCATTGCTGACTTCCTACAAGAGGTAGCTAGCTGTACTAAATGATGCACATTACATGTGGAATCTCATATCTTATATTGCAGGCTTAATGAAATTTGTTTTAGGTGACATCAAGTAAAGATCAGGAACAGTATTGGGCATGCAAAGATGAACCCTATAGTTTCGTTACAGTCAAGGAATTTTCCGAAGCATTCCAATCATTCCACGTGGGACAGAAACTTAGAGATGAACTGTCAATTCCATTTGACAAGAGAAAAAACCACCCAGCAGCTTTGACAACCAAAGAATATGGTCTTAAAATGGGAGAACTGTTGAAAGTTTGCTTCTCAAGAGAATATTTGCTAATAAAGAGGAATTCCTTTGTCTACATCTTCAAGCTGACACAAGTAGATTTTAATTATATGTATTTTAGTTCTGGAGTTATATTCTGGGAAGTATCTATTTCTTAGTTTGCTAATAGTTCTTTTTCCTGCTTCTAGCTGACACTTATGGCTCTGATTACGATGACACTCTTCCTACGAACTGAGATGCCCCGTGGTTCAGTAGATGATGGAGGAGTTTATATGGGTGCTTTGTTCTCCATAGTGGTCAGGATTATGTTTAATGGGATGCCAGAGCTTGCAATGACCATTCTCAAGCTTCCCATCTTTTACAAGCAAAGGGACCTCTTCTTCTATCCTGCATGGGCATATGCTCTTCCAACATGGATTCTCAAGATCCCTATTACATTTGTAGAAATAGCAGTTTGGGTGTTTATTACATATTATGTGATTGGATTCGACCCAAATATTGAAAGGTAAAGAAGTAAATATTAATATATAATAACTAACTTGTTTGCTATGCATACCAATCTTTGAGGCATGGTCTTGCATATGCTGCAGGTTTCTTAGGCAATATCTACTGCTGCTACTTGTTAACCAGATGGCTTCTGCGTTATTCCGTTTAATTGCAGCAATGTGTAGGAACTTGATTGTTGCGAACACGGTGGGGTCATTCTTGTTGCTCACACTTTCTACGTTGGGAGGCTTCGTGCTTTCTAGAGGTACAAACAACATAATAACATAACATATGGGAAAACAACATTCTTCTCATAACTTAATTGCTTAATTATATGATGCTTCTTTTGTTCCTTAATGTGACAGATGATGTTAAAAAGTGGTGGGTTTGGGGTTACTGGATTTCGCCTATGATGTACGCTCAAAATGCAGTAGTAGTAGTTAATGAGTTACTTGGTGAAAGTTGGAGACATGTAATTTTTTTGAAAATCATATTGTTCTTTGTTCCTTCAAGATCTTTTCTATAATTAGTGTTTCTTCATACTCATATGATGTCTGTCTCAATTTCCTTTTATAAAAGGTAATTCCAAACTCAACAGTACCTCTGGGAATTGAAGTTTTAAAGTCCCGTGGTTTCTTTCCTCATGCGTGCTGGTATTGGATAGGTGTTGGGGCAATGACTGGATTTGTATTACTATTCAATATTTGTTACATTGTAGCTCTCTCCAAGCTAAACTGTATGTATCTGTACGTTATCCACTTCAATTTTTTTATGAATTAGGAAGATTATCTTTTAATGTGTCAAATAAATCATTATATATGCAGCACTTGCGAAACCTCAGGTTGTAAAATTAGAAGATCAAAGCAATGAACATGATGGCAGAATAATAGAGAGAACTAGTCAATTACCGCGCAGTCAAAATAGCTCAAGTCAACGAACCAAGACAGGTGCTAAATCTCATCCATATTGTGCACCTCCCAAGCTTTTGTGTGTATTTTTGTATTCTTATGGTGCTGTTCTTAGATGACATTTAAATTTTAATTGGAATGCAGACAGTGAAGATGAAAGTGCAAAAGAAATTGCAGTTGAGTCTATTCGTAACGGGAGGAGAGGGATGGTTCTTCCATTTGAACAACATTCCATCACATTCAATGAAATTACATACTCAGTTGACATGCCACAGGTTTTGATTTTTGAAATCAACTACACTCTTTTAATTTGTTTTGTTAAGTTAACTTGAAAAAATTATATCCAATGGAGTTTGAACTTACAGGAAATGAAGATCCAAGGTGTCCTAGAGGACAAATTAATGCTTCTGAAGGGTGTGAGTGGTGCTTTCAGGCCAGGTGTTTTGACAGCTCTGATGGGAGTGAGTGGTGCTGGTAAAACCACTCTTATGGATGTACTGGCGGGTAGGAAAACTGGCGGATATATTGAAGGGGACATCAAAATTTCGGGCTACCCAAAGAAGCAAGAAACCTTTGCCCGGATTTCTGGATACTGTGAGCAAAATGACATCCACTCCCTCATGTTACTGTCTATGAGTCATTGCTTTACTCAGCATGGCTTCGTTTGCCACCTGAAGTCGACTCTGAAACCAGAAAGGTTAGAATGATTATATATAAAACCAGAATCTGTTTCAGAGTTGGTGTTTAGTGAACAAACCAAATTAAGTCAAAGTTGGGTTATGCAACCCCAATTCATTAGCTTATTCATCTTTTCTAATATTAATGAACTTGAGCATATATTCTTATGGCTTAGCTTTTGCTTAGTGAACAAACCAAATTAAGTCAAAGTTGGGTAATAATTAAGACTTCTAGAAAATTATATAAATTATTAGGGAACATCAAAGACTTCTGGTATTCAAAGACTTTGTTCATAATTGCTAAACTAAACTACATTGAATAATCTAATACACACTGTATGTAATGACCAGTGAAAGTTTAATCATGTAATAAACCAAACCAAGAAATATTAAAAAAATAAAAAAGAGAGGAAAGAGAATTAGGCTTTGATAAACAGTCTAGCTATAATCTGAACAATTTTTTTAATTTGGTAAACAATCTAGCTATAATCCATTTGTATCTAGTAAAAACTGCCTACGAAGCTGTGAAAAGTAACTTGACATACCTGGAAAGAGAGAATGAATGTTCTTATTTTGTTTTTCCTCTTAATTATTGATATACAAGTCAATCAGAGAGAGCTTAAAAGACAAACTTGAACCTAGAAAGACTACAGATATATAAGTGAAAAACCACCCTTACTTTTTCTTGTCAAATCCTTGCTTTTTAATTCAAACGACCATTAGTTTCTCTTTTATAAAAAAATAATAATGAAGATGTGCTTTACATTCTTTTGGTCTGGAAAAAAAAAAACTATTGAACATGCTCAATATAAAGAAGCCTATCATAGAGATTATATAACATGGTCCCCATATGAAGAAGTTTGACTTGATCACCTCAAGGGGCTTGCATATTTTCTGGCTATCATGATGTTGATATGTAATTATGAAGTTCTTTTGCAGATGTTCATTGAGGAAGTGATGGAACTTGTGGAACTGACATGGTTGAGGCAAGCGCTTATTGGGTTGCCTAGTGTGAGTGGTCTCTCAACTGAGCAGCGCAAGAGGCTAACCATCGCAGTTGAGCTAGTAGCAAACCCCTCGATAATATTCATGGATGAGCCAACTTCAGGGTTAGATGCAAGAGCTGCTGCAATCGTGATGAGAACAGTTAGGAACACCGTGGATACTGGAAGAACAGTTGTTTGCACCATCCACCAGCCCAGCATTGACATATTTGAAGCTTTTGATGAGGTGAGAAATTTTAATGGGTGGAAGACTAGCTGTTTCTTTAGGTTCTCTCTTCTCATATATTTGAGATTGATGAATGTGAGTGTGATTGCAGCTACTCCTACTGAAGCGCGGAGGAGAAGAAACATTTGTTGGGCCATTGGGTCACCATTCTTGCCATCTAATCAAGTATTTTGAGGTAGGGTGTGTCATGGATCACAGAGACATCCAACACTGAATATTTTAAATTCTTCCTTCCCTCCTATGTCATGCTTGCTGTATATTAACATGACTTTCTTTAATCAAGGGAATTGAAGGAGTAAGTAAAATAAAAGATGGTTATAACCCAGCAACTTGGATGTTGGAACTTACAACCTCAGCAGAAGAACTAGCTTTGGGGATTGATTTTGCCCAAGTTTACAAAAATTCAGAACTATACAGGTCTATTAGTTGATGTCACTGCTACATTGCAAACACAGTTCACCGCCTTTTCGAGCAAAATGCTGAAACCTCCTTAACATGTTTATGTATCATAAATTAGTTGCTGAAACAATTGCTTGGCATAATATGTTTCAGGACAAACAAGAAACTTATTAAAGACTTTAGCAAACCTGCACCTTCTTCAAAGGACCTCCATTTTCCTACTCAATATTCGCAATCATTTCTCACCCAATCCATGGTTTGCTTATGGAAACAACATTGGTCCTATTGGCGCAACCCATTATACACTGCAGTAAGACTTCTCTTTACAACTTTCATGGCGTTGCTGTTGGGGACAATGTTCTGGAACCTCGGCTCCCAAATGTAAGTTGGTACAAGGAAACAAAGAAATTAGTTTGGGGAAATCATTAGATAATTTTGCTTTTGTGTTTTCTCATTTATCGTGTATTCAAATTCACACTGTCTTATGAGATGCAGGAAAAGGCAACAAGATCTGTTCAATGCAATGGGCTCTATGTACATTGCTGTTTTCTTCCTTGGGGTCCAAAATGCTACATCAGTGCAGCCTGTAGTTGCTATTGAAAGAACAGTCTTCTACAGAGAAAAGGCTGCAGGGATGTATTCAGCCTTGGCATATGCATTGGCACAGGTGAAATGGATCTTATATTGTCAATTTTTTCAATCACCAAATTTGGTTCTCTATATATGATAATTCAATTTCTATCTTGTCACAGGTTTTGATTGAGCTCCCATATATTTTAGTACAAACTGTGGTCTATGGAGTCATAATTTATATGATGATCGGGTTTGAGTTGACTCTTGTCAAATTCTTTTGGTATCTGTTCTTTATGTACTTCACATTGTTGTACTTCACATTTTCTGGCATGATGATTGTGGCTGTGTCACCAAATCATCACATTGCTTCTATTGTTACCTATGCATCTTATGGACTGTGGAACCTCTTTTCAGGATTCATTGTCCCACGACCGGTGAGTGTTGCTTAATTGTTATGTATTCGAATAAGTTTTCAGCATATTTTTACCAAATTACTACAATTGTTCCTTTTGTCTTTTTCATTTGCCTACCGGCCAACAACAGAGGATTCCTATATGGTGGAGATGGTACTACTGGGCATGTCCTGTGGCTTGGACCTTGTATGGATTGGTTGCTTCTCAGTTTGGAGACCTAAACGACACGATCGACAATGGACAAACAGTCAAACAATTTTTGGGTGATTACTTTGGTTTCAGACATGATTTTGTGGCAGTAGTTGCAGCAGGGCATATAGGGTTTACAGTGCTCTTTGGATTCATCTTTTCAGTTTCGGTTATGGCGTTTAATTTCCAAACACGATAGATATTATTTTTACTACTTGTATAGGAAAGTTTTAGAAACACATCAAGTCCTTGTAGTCCTTTACCAATTACATGTTCCATAAAACTGCTGAATATTGTCCATGCTAGTTCCTTTATGCTCAGAGAATCAGTAAACCAAGCTCGGTGGTTTAAGGTTTCCTAATTTTCATCAACCCCTAAGAAATTGGAAATGTTATGCAGTTTCAGCCAAGCCTAGAAAAGCAAAAGCTCATCTATATTTGGACCAGCTTTGCTGAAGCCAGATGTACAAATTTGAAATTTGATTGGCAAGCATGATATTGGATTTTATGTCTAAAGTTCTTGGACAAGAAACTTTTGATGTCTGCATTTTAGTTAGTTCTTGTTTGGGTTTTTTCTTTCTTGTGTTCCACATTGAAATCATCCACAAACCTATTAACAGATGTGAAAGAGTTAAAGCTAATACAAGACCTAGAACTACCCAACGAAGAAATTTTTTTTTTTTTGTTGATTTTTTTTTGATTTTATGGTGACATCAGTACATGATGTTACCAATCCACCCTTGTTATAATCATGTTTATACTTTATGTCAAACTTCAATATATTTATATTCAAGGGTGGAACCAAGAATTTTTCGGTGGGTAGGTTAGCTAAAATTTTTAGTTTAAAATCTAATGATTTCATAGCTCTATTGACTAATTTTCATCTGCATCAATATTGTCCGCAAGTTCTTTTTTAATGTAGACAATCATAGAATCTTCTAAAAACTCATTCTTGCAGTTTGAATCCGTTAAAATTTCTTGGCATCAACTGAATAACCTTCACAAATGCAAAGTGCAACAATATAAATAATTAAGTTTCACACACACACACATATATATATATATAATATATATATATATATATATATATATATATATATATATATATTGGTGGTAAACACAAGAACAATAGAATTAGGTTAACATACTATTCCGTTTTTGAAAGTTTTCGCTTTTTTTGGGTAAAAAAAGGATAATTCATTAAAAACTTCCAAAAGGGTTTAGAGAAGAATACAAATAAACTAAAAAAATAATAATATTTCCCTAATGATTTGTAGTTGTTGGCCATATAGGTTTTTTTTCTTCTCAAAAACCTTTTGGCAAAGGCGATAAAAAAAAAAAAAAAGACAACAGACTTTGCTAGTGAGCCAAACTTATTGTGAGGGGCCATATAGATATAGGTTTATTATCATTTTTTTTTTCAAAACTTACCTAGACTACAACCCACCACAACCTTTGATTATATTCACAGCTAACAACAATGGCAAATCCAGGATTCGAAAGCCAACCAGGTGAAATTTACATTGAAAACTCGACGGTACTAGTGAATTCCATTAATAAACATAGAAAAATACACCTAGCTAGTCAATAGATGCAAAGTGCATTACCCTCAAATGCATTTATACATAAATAAAAGCTTATGAAAAATAAAACAAAGTCAACCCAACTACGGATTTTTACTCCAAGTTTGGGGATATTGCCATACCTTACAGCAATTATCCTTGCAGGTGTAGTCTATGCTCAGCAGAGGTGGAGTTATGAGAAACTCAGCCAAACTGGGGCAATGTAGGTTTCTTCCATTGGGATCCAGAATGTATGAGAGGTTGCCTTCAAGTTCCAAAGCATTTGAAGCTGAGCTTGTTTCTGGTGTCAACGGTAATGCTAGACATGAGAATGAGAAAGAGGATGATGTAGAATGATGTGGAAAACCCTTTAAAATTAACATACATAAAAAAAAAAAAAGAGTTGCAAACATATATGCGCAGTGTTACTTTGATATTTGTTCTCACTTACGAGATGTTGATGTTGGCTTTTATGAGAATTGTAGCAAGAACTAAATTATCATGCAGTTTTTTTCTTCTTTCTTTTGTCTTTTGCTGCTATAGATGTTCATTCCTTGGTTACAGTCTCATTCAGAAGGATTAAACAGTTCTAGGATACTAGCCCTCTCTCCCCAAAAACACGCTCCGAGAGTCGTATTCACTTTGAGGGTCTCCTCTCCTGACAGGATTCGACCCAAATTTCACTTTGGAACCTGTGTCGAACCCTGTGCGTGTTCAACACCTGGAAGGTATTTGCACAATTGTTCAAAACACCCCTTCTTGCCTTAGTCCAAAAATTGCTTTAGGATTTGACTTTTACTGGAAAACTGGCAGACTCTCCCCTGAAAAACGGACATTTACCAACTTATTTTCACCTGTAAATATCACAGTTTAATATTTCCCAACTTCAGCATACACAATGCTAACACACACAGTTTACCAGATGGGCCTCCAACCTTAAATTCAACTTACCAAGGCAATATCAACGTAATCTATGAATTTGTTTCTTACTTTACAAATAGCCATAAATTCCAAAGCATAACTCAACTGTTTATTTTGCTGCTGCACCTAGGTTAACCCAGGTTGCCTACGTACCCTTACCGAGGGATCAAGCCACACGTAATTCTTTCTACAAGAAAACAAAGTTCAACCCATATGTGAGCACATAAATTAGATATTCCTTCACACTTTCCCAAAACCAAGAGCATCAAACTCCAATCAATCCACTGAAACTTAAGCAAAAAATATTGATTTTAGAACAATCATCTACCCATCACCTATGTGTATATACAAATACATATATATAATAGCTCATTACAGATAAGTAGGAAAACGAGAAAATTATTAAAATAACATTGGCCACGTGAAACCTTAATATCAATATCAACAGTTTGAATAAACATGCTTCCATCTTTCACATGTAAAACAACTCATCACTTAAGAAAATAGTTGTGAATTGTATAAAATCGTTAAAACTTAGAAAACTCTCAATTCTTGTCTCATAAATCAGAAAACATATATTAAACCTTTCACCAATAAGTACCAAGATAAAATCATCAATTTTTAGTTTAAAATATCTCAAAACTCAAATACTCTCCACCTATGCATACCCCCATTCATAATCCATCAATTCCACTAATATTCCGTCAATTCCAACAATATTCTGTCAATTTCAATAATATTCCGTCAATTCCAAGTACCATGTATGTTACAACCTCGTAGAACTCGAGGAACATGTGGTTAGCCTGAGAACGCATATCCTCGTAGAACTCGGGGGACACGCTGTCAGTACTAGAACGCATATCCTCGCAGAATGAGGTGATTAGCTCGAAATGCATATCTGTCAAATCTCCTCGCAGGACCTAGGAAGATATAATCAACTTGAGAACACAAATCCTTGCACCACACGATTCAGGTGTTCCCGATACTCGTGGGGCATTATCATAAATGACCAGACTGTTTCAAAGGCGACTGGGGGAGGGGGGGGGGGTACTCCTGTGGTGGGTTTGAAAATCATTTTCTGAAACTTATCATAAAATTCCTCTTATTCCACAAATCCACTTTCACAAATCCCTTTTCCAAATCTTTTCTCAACTTTCCAAAAACAAGTTCTTAAATAGATAACCAAAAATCCTTTCTTAAAACGAGAGCAATTCCAACATTCCTTAATTGAATTTGACCATGCATAATCTTTCAAAACTGTTCTCAACTACATTTAAATATGTACCACATACTATTGAGTAAACTAGTATTCATAATTCATCGATTTCAAGCCACCGAGCATATATTTAAATATAGACATATAATTAGACATTTAATTAATTTCTTATTCATGCCAAAACCCGGTTAACCAAGCCATTCCCAACTGCACACAATTACACATAATGTAATATGCTTGGAAAGTAAAAGCAATTGTACTAAATCATAAACATTTAATAAAATCTTAAAGTATAATACCATTTTAAAACAAACCTCTAATTACAATTACAACTACTAAATGGCCTCAATCGAGGCGACATAGCCCATTATCTAAGTCAATTGGGCTCGTAGGGCCCACGACCTCAATTTGTTAAATGACAATTCCTATTGGTCAATAGCCAAAAGTTGAACCCATCCTAGAAGTCTCGTCACAATCCAACAGTCTGTTTGACCCCGATCGCGAAATTTGACCAATTGGGCTTGCGAGGCCCACAACCTCCAATTCCCGATCCAAATGTTCCTATAAGTCCAACAAGGTCTACATAACTCATCTCGAGAGTTTATTCTCGATCGAGCGGTCGGATCACTCACGATCGCACGATTGGACGTTGACTTAGTATTTAACCATAAAATTATTGATTCGGAGTATCCGAGACTCTGATTCTCGATCATGTGTTCCTACATGATCCTAGAGGTACAGAGAACAACATACTTGAAATTGGAGCCGATCCAACGGTTCGAACATATCGAACCCGGATATCGCCCAATAGGCATAAATCTGTTCGGCTGTCATACGATAAATATATTTGAATCTGAACATACCATTGTGTTCGGGATGACATGATGATTATTTTAGGACACAACAGCCCACCACAGAGTGGCCCATGCTTCTGCAGCACGTGGGTGGCTTGAGTAAATTTCCGACGACGGAAATTTCTCAATTCACCCAACAATACCTATACCTACGTGATTAGGACAATTAGGGGAGCAATTTATACAATTGGGCCGACCTCCAATTTGGCCGGGAAGTGGCCGGAAAATCGATCAAAAAACTGAAAATTTCTAGGTTTTATATTGAGTTTCAAAACTTCAAAATCGATATAATCCAACCATACAGACAGCTAGAGCACATGGAGAGGATTGAAATCCATACCTGGTTCGTCAAAAACGGTGTTCGAAATCGCCCAGAACGGCAAAGAAAAATCGGCCCAGTCGTGGCCAAATCCGAGCTCCCAACGCCTCCCTAAGCGGCGGTCGTGGCTGGGCTTCCGTCCGGTCATGATCACCGGCCCCTCATGATCAAATCTCGACCGGTCTTAGCCGCGGGGGTGGTTGGATGGTGTGTGGCTAGGTTTGCGTGTGTCGCAAGGGAGTGGGTCGGGGAAGTGAGAGAGAGAGAGAGAGAGAGAGAGAGAGAGAGAGAGAGAGAGAGAGAGAGAGAGAGAGAGCCTGAGCTACCTTTTTAAAATTCTGACTTTGAAATATTTACGGTTGTGCCATTGCACTTTCGTTGACCATAACTTTTTCTTTAAAACTTCGATTTGGGCCCACTACGTGTCTACAAACTAGTATTGACGAGCTCTACACAACGATGCCACTCAAATCTCAAAAATCCTTACGCATCAAAAAGTGACTATTGTGACCTTACTCTGAGGACAAAACTGTAATTTCATAAATAAATAAATTAAATAGATTAAATATATGGGTAAAATTTGGTTGGGGTGTCACATCGCCCCTCTTTTTTGCCTCCTTTCTCCTCTTCCCCCATTTTCAGAGACAGAAAGTTTCCCTATTTGTCTTTATTTTGTGATGATTTTTCTCCAACCATCACAGGTGACTGCATCTTGACGTTGGATCTCCACGTGCGTTTTGACATCGGATCTCCATCCACCATCCTTTTTGCAGTTTCTTTATGTTTGGAATAAGTCGTAAAGACTTTTTGGGTTCTTTGTATAGTTTTCACCTCTCCTTTTGTGAGAGCTTTTCACCTCTCATTTGTGAGAGCTTTTCACCTATCATTTGTGAAAACTTTTCATCTCTCATTTGTGAGAGTTTTATTTGTATTGTTATGGCTTGGTTTTTTCAAGCTTTAATTTTTTATTTATTATGAGTTTGCAATCTTAGTTGGGATGCCCATGCCAAAGTTTCTTTGATCCTGCATGATCGTTAGTGAAGGTGCACCAGAGTGTTTTAATAATTTTAATGTTAGATCACTCCGTTATTGTAATGACCCTTTGTGGCTTGTGGTTTTTTTGGCTGAACTATGAATGCAATCCCAGAATTTCTCAAAGAAAAAAAAAAAAAACACTTCTAGGGTAATTGTTTGGGTTCAAATGGAACCATCCAAATTTTAATCCAAAAATGTAAAAATCAATAATCTCAGTCACTAAATCTGTTTCCAAATTTTATACATTAACTAACAAGTTACAGAGGGACTCAAGGACTGATTCACCAATTTTTTTTTTTTTTAAATTTATTTATTTATAGATCAACTACATGAAACTTCCCAAGAAGTCAATGTTAAATTGGACATTTTCTTTTAAAGGTTAAAAGTTCATACCTAAACTCAAAGGCCGGTTTGGTCATCATTTTGTTTTTAGTTTTTGGTTTGATTCCTTTAGTTAAAGATAGAAGAAAAATATATAACATCAAGGATGAAAGAGGGATGAGCAGGGGATGCCTTAGGAGAACTTTCACTTATTCTCCATAGCAAAATGTAAGGGCACTTACTGTTCACGTAAATAGTGTCTATCCTAGCAATTTTTTTGATGCATTCCCACTCATTGCCATGGCAACCCAAGGACAACCACTATTTACATGAGTTATGCGGAGAGAAATTTGTATGGAGTTTTGGTGTGGGAAGTGAAGAACATGGCTAGGCATTTATAGAAAAAAAAATTCTAAAATTTTTGGTACTTTTTCCTATTTTTTCAATTAGTTTTGTATTTAAATTGGCTCATGACATCACACTGACGTCATGAGGTCAGTTTGCCCAAGCAAGTCTTGCTTTTGGGCTCGGACTTGGTGGAGCCCGCCTCTTGCCATGGGTGGATTTCATCCCTGGAATGAGTTTTGGGACCCTAGGGGGCCTTTTGCCTAGGCTAGGCATGCCGCTGGAAGTGCTCTAAGCATAAGCAAGCATGGCGGCCGTTTAAGGTCTCCAATTTATATAAATCTATAGTATGCCACTATAAACTATATATATATATATAAATTATGTTAAGCTCAGTTATTCACTCCAAAATTAAGAAGAGAGACCCACTTATTCATTAAATTCATAGTCCGAGCCAATTCGCGTAGTTGAATAGAGAAAAATAAACACATTGATAGTCCAATTTCACATGTTTGAACTTTGAAAAGTTGGCAAAAAAAACCTTAACATCCTAATGTCCAAACACTTTTTTTTGCCTCTACCCAGTTCTTTCTCAATGATTTTAATGAAGGCTGAAGTCCCAATTGTTTAACAAACATGGTGATTGATGATTTCTTTTCATTTGAAATTTCATGTTTTGTTTTTTTGGGAAATGAGTCTAGAATTTACAAATGTTCAGTTAATATTCACAATTTTTGAAGAATCTTTTGGTGGTATATGTAAGTAAATAGTGATTATTGTATTAGAATTGAGATTGATAAAGAATTTAAGCAAAGTTTGTTTTATCCATTTCTTGTTGTGTGTGAATTGTGGATTACATATTGTTTGTTGTTTTTTTAATGTTATATATCTTAAATTTGAGTTATATATTACTTTTCTCAAATGTCAATTACACAGTAAAAATAAATCGAATAAATGTACATATATTAGGTTTGAGGGCCGCATTTTAGTTGGTTCGCCTAGAGCCTCCAAAATCTTAGGACAAACCCTGGGGAGAGAAAGGAGGAAGGAGGGATAAAATGTATGAAGTGATTCACAAAGTGTAAAAATTGAAACCTATTTGAAATGATTTTGCTTTTCAAGTTTTTGTTTCATTGGATTCTCCTTGATTCGTCTATTCCCCTTCTCTTCTCTCTCCCTCATTTCTCCCAAAACTTTGAAAAACTCTCACTTCATGATAGTTCATAGGGCTTCTTTTTCATCTGTTTGTGGTTCAATTATTGAATTAAAAGTCAAAACCCAGAACGCCGGTCTCGTCTAGGGGTTGGGCATTCAAACCTGGCGAATCGAAAATCCGAGCCGAACTTGCACCGATACCAAACCGGAAAAAAATCGAAGTTGACCATAAAAGTCACCAACCAGTCAAAATCGAATATTAGATCCGGTTTGGACCGGTTTTGGGTCCGATTCTATGTCTTCAAATAATTGGAACCGGACGCGAACCAGCAACTGATCAATTAAAAAATATATATAATTTAATATTTATTTATATTCAATGCTATATTTTTAATCTCATAACTAATATTTATCCAATTCAATTTCAAAATATCTCTCTTTTCTAGCTTTAATATTTATTTTTATATGAAATTGAATAATTTGTTAATTTTCAAGTCAAAAAATAAAATTTGAAATTGAAAATTGTATAAAAAATAATTTTTATAATCCAGTTCAAATATCGAATCGGATAACCGAAATCGGATCGGAACCAGTTCAACCAAAACGGATAGGTTTGAATTTTTTTTTTATTAAAACCGATAACCGAACCAAATTAGATGAATAGTAACGAATTGGTTCTAATTTTGTAGGCAAAAACCGGTCCCAAACCGAACTGTGCCCACCCCTATGCTCGTCTTTCTCCTGTTTAGTTATTTAGGCAAGTGGTCCTTGTTGGGGCACACCGTGATTAACTACAAGTCCTTTCGTTATTCATTTGTCTAGCTATCTCTCGCCTTTCATTTTTGATAATAATGTATTCTAGATATCTCAAATCTAAGGTTACTAACGTGATAGACTCCAATTAAATAGTTTAGTTGTATTCAATTGGGAGTTTTAAAGAGTATTTAAAAGTTTTGAGGTATCCAAAATGTTAATGACCTTTTTAAAGACTTTGTAAATAAATAACTTTTCAATACTTTTAAAGCTAATTGCTCACTACCAAAAGTCTTGATAATTTACACCAGACTTTTATAACGTATTGGGAAGCTTGAGATAGATAGAAAACAAAAAGTCTCCAATTCTTTCCTCCCTCATTATATTCAAACCAGCAAGCAGACATGATCTGTTTTCTTCAACTACACCACTTTGTATCCCATCTTGTCTCCACTTCCCTCCAAGTTAGTAAAAATCTTGAATGTTTTCTTCTCTTCTCATCCACAACTTACTTTCCCTCTGTTGATGAATATTCTTCTATTATTTTCCTCATACTTGCATCATTAAAGCTTATCATTATGTCATCACAAAGCTATGTTTGCATATAAATATTTTATTATATTGATTTTTCTCATATGCTATGTTTGCATACAATATATTATTATATTATTTTTTTCTCATAAACCTATTAATTTATTATTTAGGTACTATTTCTTTACCAATATTCGTTAGGTGGATAATTTTTCATATAACATTCTCAATTTGTCACGTATTGGGCTAGGAGAATTGCGGAACAACAACGACAGAATGCTAATGAATGGAGAGTTGGTATAGCTTTTGAAATGTGGAGAAATGCCATGCAAGATAATACGCAACTCAACGGTAATGAGCATTTGGAATTTCAAAAGGAATTTGTATCATGTTTTATTCAACGTCATTGAAATGAATCATGGCTAAGCTCTTTTTTTTATAAAACTGAATCATGGCTAGCTGAACGCCAATTATTTCCTTGTGGTACATTTTCTAATTGCACTTTGTCATTTTACTAATTGTACTTGTCATTTTTATCATTTTCTAATGTTAAGGAGAACTATTCTTTGCTTTTACGTAATTGTATCCAATTGTTTTTTTTTTCTAGTTTTTTTTTTCCATGTATGCCGACTAGTTAATTCAACATATTAAAAGATAAATGCTTATTCGTAAAATAAATATAAAAATAAATATTTAAAAGTCTATAAAACTTCTATGACAAAAGTATATGAAAGTTTGTCACTTTAACTTTATAAAGTATGTAAAAGTCATTAAGAAGTTTGTCAACTCTAGGAAAGTCACTCACTTAAAAAAAAGTCTCCAATTCTAACTTTTAAAGATCTTTAACCTAGTTTTATGGACAATCTAAAATATAAACAAAGAAACTGGAACTTCGAAGCAATGCATAATGATTTTTCTTAGAGTGTCAATATTGACAACTCCCTTTATTTTTAGGTATTTCATAAAATCGATATTGTGAGAGGGTTAAACGACATAATACCGACCAAATTATCTCAATTATTTGGACTACAAATTCCTTGGCCAACAACTCCCTTATTTTATAAGAGACATGCAATCATGTGCACATTGTGAGTGTTTGTCAAACCGTCCAACGTTTGACGTAGTTGCCTTGTGGTGCATGCCATCAGGTTCCACTTAGAGAAATTTTCGAGCATATACTAGGGAAGGAGACTTTTTATGTTTCAAGTCAAATTCACAAACAAGGAAAAGCGAAATTATTGCATTAACCTTTGTTTGGTTATGTATAGGGATGGAAAGATGGGTATGGCTGGAGAAATTATAGAATGATACGGTAGTACCATGTCTTGCGTATAGTATTCTCATTCAAATACAGCCACATGTCTATTTTAGAAAAGAAATTTAATTATCGGCAGCTAGACTTTTTAGTTTAATTATTAATTTTTAAAAAATTAGAAAAAAAAAGAAAAGAAAAAGAATTTCCTAACAGCCCAACTATCTTCCTAACCCAACAACCCTAATCCCAACTACCTGCTATTACGGGCCACCCCTCTCCTTCCACTATCTTCACACCTCATACTAATTGTAGACAGGGGGTTTTGGTATTGATGATGATGAAATGGAGTAGTCCTTGATAATTAAAAATTGGTTCGTTCTTGAGGGTCTAGATCTGGGTCTGAAAATATTCCAAGGTGGCAGTGCGTTGAAGCTGGTGGTGGAATTAACATTGTGTAGAGTGTCATGAGGGAATTTAGAAAAAAAAATATATGTAGGGGAATTAGGAAGATGATAATATTGGGTTTGGATGTTGATGGTCTTCATGGGGCGATGATGGCAGTGGTGAATAGAAAGAGAGAGGGGAGGAAGAAGAAGAGGATGAGAGAAGTGGTGGCTGCCATGGTTTTTATTCGTTTAAGTTTTCTTTTTCTAATTTTATTTCAAAAGTTAAGAATTAATAAAGTAAAAAAGTCTAGCTGTAAAATAATAATTAATTTTCTTTTATAAAATTGGACACATGGCCATATTTGAGTGGGAGTATTATACGCTGACGTTGTAGTTACCCTATCATTCTATAATTTCTCGTGTGGGTTGGTCTTGGTTGAGAAATTATAGAATAATACTGTATTCACCACGTCAGCTGGTGATACTCCCACGTCAAACTATCTGCCACGTGTATTTTTTATAAAACAAAATTAAAATATATTTTACAACTGACTTTTGGCTTACAACTTACCCTTCAAACTTCAATGACCCAACCCTTGCCCCCTCCGTCTTCCCTCTTGCTATGCCCCCTGCTATCGACGCAGCACAACCCTCTTCCCTTCACCCCTCTTCAGCCACCCACCCCGGCCTTCCCTCCCCCTCCAATATTCCCACCCCCTCTTTTCTCTCCCTCTCATTTTCGGTGAAAAGTTTAAACCATTAATAAAAAGCCAAAATCTTTAAATAATATGTGCAAACCCATTAACATGACACATATAATCTTTTAAAAAATAATCACTAGTGAAAGAAGGGAAGATTTGACGTTATGGGCAACCAGGAATTAATTGTGTTATAGATGCAAGTCATTGGGCGGGGATTGATGAAGGAAATCCGCCAAAAATCACCCCCTTCTACATCAGATTCTTCTCTTCTCTCACCATCTTCATTATCAGCTTTCATTCGAGGAGGTCTTTTAAAAGAGTTAAAAAAGTGAAATTTTCAGAAATTACCCATTTCTTTTAGCTTTCCAAGGGTGTCTCCAGAGACAAAATAATAGAGTTTGACCGGTATTTTTTTTAGGGTTTTTGAGCCTTTGACAATAGAAGTTCTTTAGATTCATTAACTATGAAGACGGTGAAGGCTGAGGTAGGGCGAGGGAGAAGGGAAGATGTGTGGTGTCGCAGACTGGGAGGCAAATCTCAGGGAAGAAGACGGTGGACAGGGAAGACTGTGGGAGTGGTTTTGGGTGATTGAAGTTGAAGGGTAAAGTTGGTAGCCAAAGTCCAGCAGTAAAATATATTTTAATTTTTGCTTCTAAAAAGTACACGTTGGCAGATTTTGAGTGGAGTATCACCAGCTGACGTGGTGTTACAGTATCATTCTATAATTCTGTCTTGGTGGTCGGGTGGTGTGGGTGGCATTTTTATTTTATTGTTTGACTTTTTTTTTTTGGGTTACATTGAGAGGAAAGAAACTCTAGAGTTTCGATCTTGGGTGCAAGCAAAAAGGAAGGAGGAGGGCCACACACCAATGTGGTAACCCTGCTCGACAATTTTATTTTTTCATGATTTGTTTAATATCCACACATGGCCCAACGAGAATCTAGTTTAGACCATTGGTCCTGAATATCTAACCCCCATGACACTTTGGTATTGTGTCACATATATATATTTGGGTGGTAAACACAAGAACAATAGAATTAGATTAACATAATGTTCTGTTTTTGAAAGTCTCTTCCCACTGTGAATTTCAATTACATTATACGTCTGGAATTTTAGGTGAAGGACTTGCAAGGATTTTTTATTGAGTCCAATGTTAAAAGCTTTCGCTTTTTTTGGGTTTAGAGAAGAATACAAATAAACTAAAAATAATAATAATATTTTCCCTAATGATTTGTAGTTGTATGTTGGCCATATAGGTTTTTTTTTTTCTTCTTCAAAAACCTTTTGCCAAAGGCGACAAAAAAAAAAGACAGCAGACTTTGCTAGTGAGCCAAACTTGTTGTGATGGGCCATATAGATATAGATTTATTATCAATTTTTTTCTTCAAAACTTACCTAGACTACAACCCACCACAACCTTGATTATATTCACAGCTAACAAACAATGGCAAATCCGGGATTTGAAAGCCGGCCAGGCGAAATTTAATGAAAACTCGACGGTACTATATGAATTACCATAATAAACATATAAAAATACACCTAGTCAATAGACGTAATAGAGCATTAGTCTTAAATGCATCTTTATACAAATAAAAGCTTATTGAAAAATAAAACGAAAAAAACAACAAGTAAATGCAACGCAACACAAAAATAATAGCATAAGCCTACCCACGAATATTAATATATCATCAACAGATCAACCAAAACTCATATATACAACTCATTTTTCAAATCCTCAAAATAATAATAAGAAGACTAAAATGCCCAATTCATAGAGAGAAGAGGATGGTGATGGCCTATCTCTTAACTAGTTGGATTACAATTGGTTAGCTTGATCCAATGGTTAAGAGATAAGACCTTACCTAAGGGCTATATATAAGGCCCTCACTATAGGATGACTCAGAGAGAGAAAATTCACAAAATGGGATTGGCAGCTGCATGGCCTACCCTCCACGTAGGTCCGCCCATGGCTAACAAGTGCTACAATAACTCGAAATAATCCAGAAGCCATGTGATGAACAAGTAAAGAATCAAAGGTCAACCTGTAGATGCATGACATAATCACCTATTCACATATGACATAGTAGGTGACGAAATATGACATAGTAGGTGACGAAAACCAATATTGCAACTTCCATGGATGAGATGGGCTTAAGGAACAATCCAGGAAGTGAAAATGCAAGCCAGCCAGGGAAGAACATGAAGCCCTTTGCATGTAAAACCAGGAAGCTTGACAAATGGTCAAACAGAGCTCTGCCATTCATCTAAACATGAACAAGACACCGTTGAAAAATAGAAAAAATGACTCCATCTATTGAATCTCGGTGCATTATTCACATGAAGAGTGTCATTGTTAAATGATTGCCAAGGAAATGCCAACGGGGTCTAGGCCAGTAGAAAGTCTCAAGTTTGATCTCCATCGCACTTTGGCTAAAACAAAAAGTTATCAGGAAATAAGGCATCTTTAGGAGTGCTTTTGAAGAAGCATTTTTTTTCGGGAAGCCTCGATTGAATTTACTTTTTAAATAAGTTAAATGTTTTTATGATATTCATTGTATTTGTATTATTTATTTTTTTGGTAACTGGAACAAGGGACCGGTGCAATTAAGAACTGGGACCCATGCGGTACCTGCAAATCATGCGAGATATGTTGTGAGGTTGCCAAATTTTGATGTATGGTTGTTTGTAAGTTGCTGGCGGCCCTTTGTGTTGCATGCCATTGCCTAACATGAACATCAAGGTCGGCCCAGCCAGAGGACTTTTTGCCGAAAATATAGATAGGGAAAAAATGGGCAAACTCTACTATAGGGAAAGGAGATTTTTTATGTCTCAACCACCTAATAATTGGGCAAACTCTACTATAGGGGAGGAGATTTTTTTGTGTCTCAACCACCTAAAATTTCAATTATTCATTAATTACGCACCTTTCTGTGGTTGTGCCTATGGCCTATAAAAAATTTATGACGTAAATACGACATATTGGATAATAAATATATAGTTGTAGGGTATACACCAAACGACTTGTCAAGGTTAGTTGTAGGGTATACCACCAACCTACTGACTTCATCCAATATTGAAAGAGATTGTAGTGAGATATTGTGAGTTGCAAATTTGTTCAATGTATCTCAAATTGAGTGTATTATAGATCCAAACTGCTACTTTAATTCGTGCATTTTCACCTTACAATTTGACTGGCGATTTTGTTTTGACTTTATTGACCCCTTGGTTTCTCTTTCACGAGAAAGATTTGTACTTTTTTTTTTGGGTTTCTCTTTCACAAGAAGCTTTGTTTGTTGTTTGTTTGTTTTTGTTTAATTACAAGTGATCAATCTAGGGAGGGAGGGATTGAAAGTGTATAAATAACTGTTATTAATTATTTGACTTACAAATCTCCTTGCTACTTATGAGAACTTAATTAATAGAATCGTAATGAAGTTATGTCTCCGCCAACCACTAATGATAGAGTAGTGACCACATACAGTTAATTAGCAATATAGCAATTTGGTTTTTCCATCCTACCATGCTCATACGTTTCAAACTTGATTTTTCTTCATTACAATTGGAGATGTATGATAATGTTATTGAGGCAGATAAGGAGACATTAAAGTTTTATGGTTGCATTGGGCTTTTAATAAGTTCCATGAATTTGGAATAGTTTGGCTTTAATAAATTCCATTTATTTTGGAATACTTAGAGTTCTCAATGTATCTAGATTAATGGGGTTCTTAATTTGGGGTACTAGTTCAATGTATGGGGTTGGAGAGATTAAGATTTTAAATTCTTGTAGGCATAGACTTCTCCATAATCAGTTGTTTGAGGAATTGAAATTGAAACCAAAGAAGTGTTCCCTAACTTTGCCATTAATCTTGGTATTCTTAAAATTAAACGGGTTGAGTATTTTATCCTATCTTTTATGCAAGTTTTCGGATATTCTTAGACTAAACGGGTGTTTGGGTGGTTCATGGTTCATGTTTTTCAACATCCTTGCTCAATAGTGCCTTTGCATAAGTCTATGTTGTGAAATAATTCTGATATGTTATATTGTCAAATTATCAATGTGCACAATTAGAATCCAACTGGAAAATTTATTGAAATAACCACAGTTTGGCAAGAGACCGATATTTTTGTAAATGACTGTACTGTAGCATTCTTAATGGTTTGACTGAAATATTTTGGTTTTTTTTGGTTTTTTGTCTTTTATGTGAATGTAACAATAACAATAGGCAAAGGACATGTGAAAGAAAAGGAAAATCCGCAGAATTTCCGTATTTCCGCGCCAAGTTTGAGTTCACATGAAACAAAAAGGAAAATCAATAAGAGATTGAACACATGTTTTGCACGTGAAATGACCAAACATTTCTGAACAGGCAAGTTTCCTCGAGAAAAACTTACCTCCACTGGGATAGCAATGGATGGTTATTGATTGGCACGTGTAAAAGTTTTTAAAAACCCAAAAACAAAACAAAACTTTCCAACATGCCAATGGAATTTTCCGACATGGCGACGCAAGATAGGCTTGGATACCGCCATGGTGGGATCTCTTTACATGTAAGTTCTTCTCAGTTTCCTCACAACATGCATTAATTGCTTCTCTCTCCTCCAAGGTGTCAAATTTTGGACAGTGGAGATCATTTCTTTGAGCAAATTTCAGATTGTTGTTTAAATTGAACACGGTTCACATTCAAGTAGTTTTGGAATGAGATTTGACTTTCTTTTTCTTTGTGTATTTATTGTTTTCATATATGCTTTTACAGTATAAATTGTATTGCACTGTCGTGAAGAAAGCAAACAGAGCAAAACGAACACTTGTTTTTCTAGTGGGGTTTGGCTACAAGTTTTCCAAGGGCCAATTTCTGTTCTTTTCTTCTGAATTCAAAATCTTGGCTCCATCGGTGAAAGTTAGAGCTTCTGTGCTTAACTTGGTGGGTTTTTGTTGAAATGGAGGGTGGTGATATTTACAGAGCTGGCAACAGTCCCCAATTAGGCAGTTCTATGAGATGGAGGAACAATGGTGTGGAAGTTTTTTCGAGGTCTTCACGTGAAGAAGACGACGAAGCAGCTCTTAAATGGGCAGCACTGCAGAAGCTTCCTACTTATAATCGTTTGAGAAAAGGTATACTGACTTCGCCGGCTGGCGAGGCTAATGAAGTTGATATACCAAATCTTGGCTTTCAAGAAAGAAAGGAATTGATTGAGAGGTTTCTGAAAGGCGCTGAAGAGGACAATGAGAGGTTCTTGTTGAAGCTCAAGAATCGTATTGATAGGTAATAAGAAAGCTATGAAAACAAACAGGTTTACTGTGTTCTTCTCATAAAAATTCAGTTCAGCTATAAAAAGAATTATTCTTTGTAGGTTCAGGAACATAGATAAACCAACATGCTTTATGTCCTTTTGTTTTGCATTTATTGTTTGAGTTCATTTTGGTGTAAGTGGCTTTTCGACCAAAAAAAAGAAGATAAACCAACATGAGGGAAAGATGTTCCAATTCCAGTTACAACCTCCTAAAATATCCAAATTTACGATGAAATTCCAGTGTTGGATTATTTAGTAGTGGAAAAAAACTGTGTGATCAGATCAAACGTTTTTTTATGCTTTTTAATTGAACTTTCTTTGATGGGTTGTTTCTGTTTCTTGAATATTCTCAGAGTTGGAATTGATCTTCCAACAATTGAAGTTCGATACGAGCATCTGAACATAGAAGCCGAAGCTTATGTAGGAAGCAGGGCTTTGCCTACACTCTTTAACTTCATCGTTAACATACTCGAGGTAATGATGCAGCAGAAGTTTATGTAGGAAGAAGCTCTGCACGCACAGAGGTTGATGTTTTTGGTTTAATAATTTTTCAGTGATATTGTCCTCAAAGTTTAATTATCTTTTGCCATTGATTTTGAAGGGCATCTTGAATCGTCTCCATATTTTTTCAAATAGGAAGAAAAATTTGTCTATCCTCCACAGTGTTAGTGGAATCATAAAGCCTCGCAGGTGAGCAAAGGGCTTGTTTGTCTTCTTTTACCTTCCTCACTTTTAGAAGAAAAAAAGAAAATGATATTTGGTCACCAAGTTATCATTTGTTTTGTGTTCTTCTTTTAGAATGACATTGCTATTGGGTCCTCCAAGTTCTGGCAAGACCACACTGTTATTGGCTTTGGCAGGAAAGCTTGATCCAGATCTAAAGGTGCAAAGGAATCTCATTAATACCTTTAAATCTTTCTCTAATTGGTTTTCGGAAAAATCTGAATGATCTCGTAACTAATTTGAAGACCAAATGTTATGCCTCAGCTTTCTGGAAGGGTGACTTATAATGGCCATGAAATGAATGAATTTGTACCCCAAAAAACTGCTGCCTACATCAGTCAACATGATCTTCATGTTGGAGAAATGACTGTAAGGGAAACCTTGGCCTTTTCTGCTAGATGCCAAGGGGTTGGAACACGCTATGGTTAGCTCATTCGTGGAACTGTTTTTCTTTTCATTCCATATCTATTTTTGGGGTACACAAAAGGATTTAGATATATGTAAATGATTCGTTTTCATTTTGGTCATCTGTAGATATGCTTTCAGAGTTGTGCAGAAGAGAGAAAGCTGCTAATATCAAGCCTGATCCAGACATTGATGTCTTCATGAAGGTGAGAAAAAAAAGCTACTGTCCATTGTTGAACACACACACACACACACACACACAGAGGCAGAGTGTATAGCATGGACTTGGTTATTTTGTGAGAAGAACATGAATTTAACTTCTCCGAAATGATAGGTATTACATAGAAACACTAACTTTCAGGATTCATGAGATTCTGTTTTCCCCAACCTTCCCTTCTGGTGGAAATTATGCCATGGAAACTTTACAGTAACTGAAAGTTATAATTTTGCTTTCTTCCTTCATATTACCTAAGTGAATAAATTTATTGACTTTTTTCGAGTCACTTTATTGGCTTCTGATATTGTAGGCCATAGCAACTCAAGGGCAGGAGGTGAATGTAGTGACAGATTACATTCTAAAGGTAAAAAACACCGAGAACTTACCTTTGATCATAAGAGTCCTTTCAGAAAGCACTAGACAATTTTCTAAACTCAGTTATATCTAAGTCATTTTTATTAATAGATTCTTGGACTAGAAGTCTGTGCTGATACCTTAGTAGGGGATGAAATGTTAAGAGGCATCTCTGGAGGACAAAGAAAGCGTGTTACAACAGGTAAAGAAATTCAACAACCAATGCAATGCACATCATCAAATTGTTCTTGTCTGCATACATTTCTAGTTTTTAGTATTTTAAAAATTTTATGTACAGGTGAGATGCTTGTTGGACCAGCAAATGCATTGTTCATGGACGAGATATCAACTGGTTTGGATAGCTCGACAACATTTCAAATTGTGAATTCCATCAAGCAATACGTTCACATTCTTAATGGAACGGTTGTCATCTCACTCCTCCAGCCAGCACCAGAGACTTATGAGCTCTTTGATGATATTATCCTCCTTTCGGATGGCCAGATTGTGTACCATGGATCTCGTGAACATGTGCTTGAGTTTTTTGAATCTATGGGCTTTAAATGTCCTGAGCGGAAAGGCATTGCTGACTTCCTACAAGAGGTAGCTAGGGGTGTTTATATAATTTTCTGTTCTCTCCTATTTATCATAGATTGGTGTAGTACATGATGAAAATTACATGTGGAGTGACCTATCTCATTCTATGCATCATTGAAATTTCCCATAGGTGACATCAAGGAAAGATCAGGAGCAGTATTGGGCATGCAAAGATGAGCCTTATAGATTCATTACAGTCAAGGAATTTAACGAGGCATTCCAATCATTCCATGTGGGACAGAAAATAGGAGATGAACTGTCAATTCCATTTGACAAGAGTAAAAACCACCCAGCAGCCTTGACAACCAAGGAGTATGGTCTTAAAAAGGGAGAACTGTTGAAAGCTTGCTTTTCAAGAGAATATTTGCTAGCGAAGAGGAATGCCTTTGTCTACATCTTCAAGCTGATCCAAGTAAGTTATAATTATATATATTTAGTTCTTGATTTAATATTTTGGACAGAAGTTTTATAATTTGTAATAATCCTTTTTCCTGCTTCTAGCTGACAGTTGTGGCTCTGATTTCCATGACACTCTTCCTACGAACCAAGATGCCCCGTGATTCAGTAAATGATGGAGGAGTTTATGCTGGCGCTTTGTTCTTCATCATGATCATGGTTATGTTTAATGGGATGTCAGAGCTTCCCATGACCATCATAAAGCTTCCTGTATTTTATAAGCAAAGAGACCTCTTCTTCTACCCTGCATGGACATATGCTCTTCCAACATGGATTCTCAAGATCCCAATAACAATTGTAGAAGTAGCACTTTGGGTGTTCACTACCTACTATGTGATTGGATTTGATCCAAGTATAGAACGGTAAACAAGTAAAAACATCATAACTCACGTGTTTGTCATGCATACCAATCCTTGATGCATGGTTTTTTGCGCATGCTGCAGGTTGCTTAGGCAATATATGCTGCTGATACTTGTTAGCCAGATGGCTTCTGCATTATTCCGTTTAATTGCAGCAGCGTGTAGGAACTTGGTTCTTGCTAACACCTTGGGTTCATTCGCATTGCTCATATTGTTTACATTGGGTGGCTTCGTGCTTTCTAGAGGTACCAGCAATGTTAAGACATAATTTATTCATGGGAAAGACTTTCTTCTCATAATTTCATTGCAGCTAATACGATGCTTCTGGCATTCCTTAATTTCACAGATAATATTAGAAAGTGGTGGAAATGGGGTTACTGGATTTCGCCTATGATGTACGGTCAGAATGCAGTAGTAGTTAATGAATTACTTGGGAAGAATTGGAGACATGTAATTTATTGAAAATCATCTTGTATTTGTTTCTTCAAAATCATTTATATAATTTTGTGTTTCTTTCTTCAAACTCATCTGATGTGTGAATTTACTTTCCTATAAAAGGTACTCCCAAACTCGACAGTGTCTCTAGGAGTTGAAGTTTTAAAGTCTCGTGGGTTCTTTCCACATGCATACTGGTATTGGATAGGTGTTGGGGCAATGGCTGGATTTGTATTACTATTCAACAATTGCTACATTGTAGCTCTCTCCTACCTAAACCGTGGGTATATCTAACTTATCCATCCACTTAAACATTTTACAAATTGAGATTATCTACTAATGTACCAAAAACTTATTATGCAGCACTGGGGAAGCCTCAGGCTGTTAAATCAGAAGATTCCCAAAGCAATGAAAATGATGGCAGAACCGAGAGAACGGGCATATTACCACGCAATCAAAATAGCTCAAGTGAACGTTCCAAGACAGGTGCTAAATCTCATCCATAATGTGCACCTGAGCACCTCCAAAGGTTGTCAGTGTTTTTGTACTTCTTATGTTACTGCCCTTAGGTGACAACTAATTTTAATTGGCATGCAGAGAGTAACGGTCAAAATAGGACAGAAGTTTCTCTCCAGACTATTCATAACACGAAAAGAGGGATGGTTCTTCCATTTGAACCCCATTCCATCACCTTTGATGAAATTATTTACTCAGTTGACATGCCACAGGTAACTTCAAACCAAAAATGAGTACAATTCCAAAAGTTTCATTCCGAAATCAAATACACTGTTTTAGTTTGTTTTGTTAGGTTACTTCCAAAAACAACTATATCCAACAAAGTATGAAACTGCAGGAAATGAAGATCCAAGGTGTCATGGAGGACAAATTAGTGCTTCTGAAGGGTGTGAGTGGTGCTTTCAGGCCAGGTGTTTTAACAGCTTTGATGGGAGTAAGTGGTGCTGGTAAAACCACTCTCATGGATGTACTGGCGGGTAGGAAAACTGGTGGATATATTGAAGGGGACATCAAAATTTCGGGCTACCCAAAGAAGCAAGAAACCTTTGCCCGGATTTCTGGATATTGTGAGCAAAATGACATCCATTCCCCTCATGTAACTGTCCATGAGTCTTTGATCTACTCGGCATGGCTTCGTTTGCCACCGGAAGTCAAGTCCGAAACCAGAAAGGTCAGTATGATAATATCTAAAACCAGAATCTGTTTCAGGGTTTATGATTTGTGAACAATCCAAAACAAGTCAAAATTGGGTTGTCAAATTCATCTTATTCATTTTTCCTAACATTAAACTTCTGGTAATCACATGCCAAGGTATGTAAAAAGAACTGTGCAAATCATGTAGTAAATCTAAAAAAGAAATATGAGTAAAAGCAAATATAGCAAATATAAAAAAGCAAACACAACTTTATGTGATTCAAAAAACTTGCTATGTCTAGGGCGGACATGATACAAAAGTAGGCCTAATAGGAGAAAATCACAAATGGCCTTTTCTTGATTTTCTATATCAATGGAAAGAAGCCTTTTACAGAAAGTATGCAACTTGATCATAAGTGGCTTGCAAATTTACTTGGCTATCATGATTTTAATTTCTAATTCTGAAATTCTTCTAAAGATGTTCATTGAGGAAGTGATGGAACTTGTGGAACTCACCTCATTGAGGCAAGCACTTGTTGGGCTGCCTGGAGTGAATGGCCTCTCAACTGAGCAGCGCAAAAGGCTAACCATTGCCGTTGAGCTAGTAGCGAACCCCTCGATAATATTCATGGATGAGCCAACTTCAGGGTTGGATGCAAGAGCTGCTGCAATTGTCATGAGAACAGTTAGGAACACAGTGGATACTGGCAGAACAGTTGTTTGCACCATCCACCAGCCCAGCATTGACATATTTGAAGGTTTTGATGAGGTGAGAAATGTTAATTGATTGGAATCTAGTGGTTGTTTTAGGTTCTTTCTCATATAAATATGCATGATGAATAAGAATGTGGTTGCAGCTACTCCTACTGAAGCGTGGAGGAGAAGAAATATATGTAGGGCCATTGGGTCGTCACTCTTTCCATCTAATTAAGTATTTTGAGGTAGGATGTCATGAAATGAACCACATATCAAGATGGATTTGGGACTACTTGTCTTTTTCGTGCTTGGATCGTGTTTATGTCTAAAACTATGTTGTTCCGGATTTATATTGAAAAGTTACTACAAACATAGTTTTAAAATAAGAACTATATAAGCACCAAAAATACAAGTAGAGGATCCTATTTCCATAAATATATCCAACATTGAATGTTTTTTATTCTTCCTTCACTTATATTATACATGGTTTGCTGTGAATTAACATTATTTTCTTTGAATCAAGGGAATCGAAGGAATAAGTAAAATAAAAGATGGTTATAATCCAGCAACTTGGATGTTGGAAGTTACAACATCAGCACAGGAATTAGATTTGAAGATTGATTTTGCCCAAGTTTACAAAACTTCTGAGCTATACAGGTCTGTTACTTGATATGTCACTGCTACATTGTAAGATAGCTTACACCTATAAAGGAAAAAACGCTGAAACATCCCTTCCCATGTTTATTTATCTTACATCAGTAGCTGAAATCTTTGCCTGGCATAATATGGTTCAGGAGAAACAAGCAACTTATTAAAGACTTCAGCACACCTGCTCCTTCTTCAAAGGACCTCTATTTCCCTACTCAATACACGCAATCGTTTCTGACCCAAACCATTGCTTGCTTATGGAAACAACATTGGTCATATTGGCGCAATCCATTATACACAGCTGTAAAATTTCTCTTCACAATTGTCATAGCACTGATGTTTGGGACGATTTTCTGGAAACTTGGCTCCAAAACGTAAGTGAGGACATGGAAACAAAGAATTGAGTTGGTGAAACTCATCAGGATTATTATTATTTTATTTTTCACTTTTCCTGTATTGAAATTTACTGTGTAATATGAGATGCAGGAAAAGGCAACAAGATCTGTTCAATGCAATGGGATCTATGTATACTGCTGTTCTCTTCCTTGGGTCCAAAACGCTACATCTGTGCAGCCTGTAGTTGCTGTTGAAAGAACTGTCTTCTACAGAGAAAAGGCTGCAGGGATGTATTCAGCCTTGCCATATGCATTTTCACAGGTGAAATGATTCTTGGATTTTCAACTGTTTCAATCACCAAATTTAATTCTCTCTCTCTCTCTCTCTCTCTCTCTCTCTCTCTCTCTCTCTCTCTCTCTATATATATATATATATATATACACATATAACATGTATTATTCAACTTCTTTCTTGTCACAGGTTTTGATTGAGCTTCCATATATTTTAGTACAAGCTGTGATCTATGGAGTCATAACTTATACGTTGATCGGATTTGAGATGACTCTGGTCAAATTCTTTTGGTATCTATTCTTTATGTACTTCACATTGTTGTACTTCACACTTTATGGCATGATGACTGTGGCTGTGACACCAAACCATCACATTGCTTCTATTGTTTCCTCTGCATTTTATGGAATATGGAACCTCTTTTCAGGATTCATTGTCCCACGACCGGTAAGTGTTGCTTAATTAGTGTTCTGGATTAGAATAAGTTTTCAGCATATACATACCCAAATTACTAATTGTTCCTTTTGTCAATTTTATATTACTACCTGGCCACGAACAGAGGATTCCTATATGGTGGAGATGGTATTACTGGGCATGTCCTGTGGCTTGGACGTTGTATGGATTGGTTGCATCACAGTTTGGCGATCTAAACCATGTGCTCGACAATGGTGAAACTGTCAAACAATTTTTGGGTGATTACTTTGGTTTCAAGCATGATTTTGTGGGAGTGGTTGCAGCTGTGCATGTTGGGATTACAGTGCTCTTTGGATTCACCTTTGCCTTCTCTATTAGGGCGTTTAATTTCCAAACTCGATAGACATTTCTTTTTGTTATTTGTAAATGACAAATTTAGACTGCTAAAACAAGAAACCTATCGAGTTGTTGTAATTCCTTGTCAAACAAGAAACTTAGCAGTCATGTAGGAACTAAGTACCATGCTCAATGGTTTAAGGTTTCTTAATTGTCAGGCACCCCTGAAATATAGAAACACTTATGCAGAAATCAGGGCCAAACCAAGGAAAAGCAAAACCTAGTCATCTATTTGGACCAGAGCAATGGCAACCATGTCTCAGTACACAAAGCTGCTTTGGTAAGTACTTGTAAGGGGTTAGGATTTTTGCACTGAGTTTTGCAGCCTTTGCTATCCATATGTATAAATGTGGAAATTTGATTGGTATGCCAAATATTGGATAATTATGTCTCAACTTGGCCAAAATTTTATAAAGTTTTTACATTTTAGTTAGTATGTTTGGGGTTTTTCTTTCGTTTGCACCAAACATTGAAATCATCTCAAACCTAGTCAAAATGGATTCCACATGTTCTTTTGATTTGCTTGTGCCAGAAAATAAATTTTACGTATTGAATGGGGAGATAAGAGGCCTGGTGACTATCAATTTTGGTTTTCCAGTCCATATAGGTCATAAAAAAGAGAATTTGACAACTCCCGATGGGGGCGCTCTTAGCTAGAAATGATTTCTACTAATAAATACATTGATAAGCAACTTTCATCAACCTACGATTGTATACATACTACAAATCCTATGTAAATTGGCAGACTGATAATAACTTTCATCTATCTATCAGTGCAAGTGGTGGTTATAACCTGTAACATCCAATGTAAATATGGAAGCTCACTTTCTACCGCTTTTGGAAATTGAAAACCTTAATGGAAATGGCAAAAATTAATCCAAAGAGAACCACAAATGCAGCAACAACACCTGCCACTACTCCTAGAAAATCATGTTTGAAGCCAAAATAATCTTTCAAAAACTGTTTCACTGTTTCACCATTGTCAAGAACGTCGTCTATATCTCCAGTATTTGTGATGCAACCAGTCCATACAAGGTCCAAGCAACTGGACATATCCAAATAATACCATATCCACCACACAGGAATTCCGCTGTCATTAGCCAGGGCACAGTTTTATCAGCATCGAGCTATGCTCCAAACAAATGTGGCATTTAAGAGGAACTAGTTATATGAAGGCAGTACTTACAGTTCGTGGGACAACAAATCCCGAAAACAGGTTCCACACTCCATAAAATGCAGAGGAAATTATAGTAGCTATGTGGTAATTTGGTGTCACGGCGCCACAGCCATCATCCCATAAAATGTGAAATATAACAATGAGAAGTACATGAAGTATAGGTACCAAAAGAATTTAGCAGCGGTCCACTCAGTAGTCCCATCATTGAATACACTATGACAGCGTATGCCACAGTTTGTGCAACAAAAATGTATGGAAGCTCAATTATAATCTGCAGAAAACATGGACGTTTGCTTATAGAAACATATATGCATATTGGCTCATTATGAGATGAAGTATGATAGTTGGTGTAAATTGATTACCTGCGACAAGGCATATGCTAAGGGTGAATACATTCAGCTGCTTTTTCTCTGTAGAAGACAGTTCGTTCAACTGAAACTACTGGCTGCACACTACTAGCATTTTTGGACTCCAATGAATTGAAACAGCACAATACATACAACCCATTGCATTAAACAGGTCCTGCTGATTTTTTCCTACAATTTTTATAATAATGTGTTTATATGTAGATAGAAATTACAATAGGTTGAACCTTCATTCAAGAAGCAGTCGATGTAGCTTACGTTTTGGAGCCAAGGTCCCAGAACATTGTGCCAAACATGAGGGCTATGATAGTTGTGAACAAAAAATCTTACAGCAGTATACGGTGGATTGCGCCAATAGGAACAATCTTTGTTTCCAAAAGCATGCCATGTACTGAGAAAAGAATGACTGAGAGTATCTAGATGGGAAATGGAGGTCTCTGGAATCAGGAGGAGGTATGCTTAGTTGTCTAATACGTTCTTTGTTTCTCCTGAAACACAAGGCCAAACAATTGTTACAACTTCATATCATATTCTAACTATGTAATCATCGTTACACTGACGAGGCTAGATGAATACAAAATGTCCAAATAATTAGATGTGTTTTACTGCCTTGCACTGCTATCAGTCGTGCATTTACAAAAGTACCTACCGATACAGTTCAGAATTTTTGTACACTTTGGAAAAATCAACCCCTAAAGCCTTTTCTTGGTGCTGAAGAGCTAACTTCCCAACATCCCAAGTTGCAGGGTTTGTAACCGTCTATAATTTTTACTGACTCCTTGGACGTCCTATATGAATTGCAACTTCCATGTCACTAAAAGCAAAAACTTATTGTTCCATTGCATATTTATCATTAAGACATACCTCAACAATACCTGACCAAATCACAAGAATGGTAACCTAAAGGCGCCTACATAGAGTCTCTTCCCCTCCACGCTTCACATCACAACAATAGCTGGAACCTCATGTTCATTGTATTACTGTTAGATAAAAAGGTGAACCATGGGAATATGTCACTTTAATGATATTCCAAAATTTGCTCACCTCATCACAAAGCTTCAAATATGTCACAATGCTTGGCTGATGAATTGTGCAAACAACTGTGTTCTTCCAGTGGTCCACACAGTGTTTCCTAACTGTTCCTCATGCACAATTGCAGCAGCTCTGGCATCCAGCCCCCGAAGTTGGCTCATCTCATGAATATTATGGAGGGGTTTGCCACTAGTTCAACAGCAATTGTGAGCCTCTTCCGGTTTGCTCAGTAGAGAGACCATTCACACCCGGCAATCCAACTAGCGCTTGCCTCAAAGGCTTAGTTCCACAAGCTCCAATGACTTCCTCCACGAACATCTGCAATTACTTAGCATTTAGAATTGCTATAGCTGATCAATACTTAAGGTTCTAATTGAGTTATAAAGCTATCCTTCATTATCCAGATAAAAGAGGGTTTGAGGCATCAACCTTTCTTGTTGAAGAATTGACTTCAGGCGGTAGGCGGAGCCAAGCAGAAAAAAGCAAAGACTCATAGACAGTAACATAAGGAGAATGGATATCATTTTGTTCACAATACCCTGAAATTCGAGCAAATGTTTCTTGTTTTTTGGAGTATCCAGAAATTTTGATCTCACCCTCAATATAACCACCAGTTTTCCTACCAGCTAGAACATCCATCAAAGTGGTTTTACCAGCACCACTAACACCCATCAGAGCTGTGAGCACGCCAGGCCTGGAAAGCACCACTCACACCCTTTAGTAGCACCAACTTATCCTCACTGACACCCTGATTCTTCATTTCCTGCAAGTTGAATTAAAATAGTATGTTTCGTTTAACATGACTGTGCTGTTGTAAAAAAGCCAAGACAACAAGCTCTACTTGAATCCTAAAAGTTTAGAGTTGTTGGTTACCTGTGGCATATCAACAGAGTACGCAATGTCATCAAAAGTGAGTGATTGCTGTTGAAAGGGAAGAGTCATTCCTTTTTTCTTATTTGAATTGATCTCGGTGCCAGCCTTGTTTCCCTGCATATCAGTTAAACATATTTAGCTTATGAAAGGATGAATATATAACGTCATAAACTTCTCAATGACACGGCTAACTTTCAAGCATTGTCACCTGCATTTTCAGCTTCATTTGTTTGAGACTCTTCTGATTGACTAGCCTGAGCCTTGTCATAAGCTGCAAAATTATTTGAACAATGTTAACACATAGGCTCTCACTTTTCAAGTTATGAATTCAAGGGAAAGTACCCACAGCCGAGGTAAGTGAGGGCAAAAACATAAGCCAAGTTGAATAGTAGCATAAATCCTATCAGCGCCCCAACTCCTATCCAATACCAGTATTCGTGTGGAAAAAATCCTCTAGACTTCAAAAATACAATTCCCAATGGTTGTGCTGTATTTGGAAGAACCTTTCATACGGAAGAAGTTCAGACGTTAGAGAGATTACAAGACAATCACAGAAATATTGTTTTACATGGCTAAACCAATAGGTTACATGCTTCCAGCTGTGCCCGAGGAACTCGTTTACTGCTACTGCATTTCTGCCCATACATCAGTGGCGATATCCAGTAAGCCCATTTCCACCATTTTTTTTATATCCACTGCAACAAAGAAAAGTGAAAGAAAGAAGCTTTATGGGGACTTTCTTGTGAGGTAAGTTTAGTTTGATGTCAAACTCAAATCATACCTCGTGACAGAACAAAGCCACCATTCACAAAAAGTACCAGCAGTGCAAATGACCCAAATGTGCTAGCAACAATCATATTCCTACCAAGCGCTGCAAGAAGTCGAAATAATCCAGAAGCCATTTGATGAACAAGTACGAATATAAGGTATTGTCTAAACAACCTGCACATGCATAGATTAACAGAACAGAAAGTGAAAAAAAATGTGAACAAATGTTTCCTACACATCTACAAATCCAGGTATATATAATTACCTATTCACATTTGGATCGAAACCAATGACATAGTAGGTGACGAAAACCCAAATTGCAACTTCTACAAATGAGATGGGGATCTTGAGGAACCATCCAGGAAGTGCATATGCCCAGGCAGGGAAGAACATGAGGTCCCTTTGCTTGTAAAAAACAGGAAGTTTGGCAATGGTCAAACTGAGCTCTGCCATTCCGTTAAACATGACCATTATCAAACCGAAAAATAAGGCACCAGAGAAAATGCCTCCGTCAGTTATTGAATCTCGGTGCATCTTTGTCCGCAGGAAGAGTGTCATTGTGATTATTGCCATTACTATAAGCTGTTAGAACAAAGAAGATTAAGGAATTATAGATGCATGACAATGTATTGTATATAGTTCAACTAAATACTAAAATAGATTTATCACCCACTTGAGCAAACTTGAATACGTAGACAAATGAGTTCCTCTTCATTAGCAAGTATTCTCTTGACATGCAGGCTTTGAAGAGGTCTTTCTTTCCAACACCATATTTTTGAGGTGCCAAAATGTCTGCATTCTGTTTGCTCTTGTCATATGGAATAGCCAGCTCCTCATTAATCCTCTTTCCCACATGGAATGACTGGAATGCATCAGAAAATTCCTTGACTGTGACAAATCTGTAAGTCTCATCCCTATTAGCCCAATATTGCTCCTGATCTTTCTCTGAGGTCACCTACAGAAATTAATCAATTATGCAAAAAGATTATATTAAGGATATGGGTAGGGCACATAAATTTAAGGGATCAATAACATATTTATAGGCTTCTAACAAAAGGAAATAAAGTGAAGTTTACACTTACTTCTTGCAAGAAATCTGCCACTCCTTTTCTTTCAGGACACTTGAAGCCTACAGACTCAAAAAACTCTAGCACATGTTCACGGGGCCCCTGATACACAACCTGACCATCGGAGAGGAGTATAATGTCATCAAAAAGTTCATAAGTTTCTGGTGGTGGCTGGAGGAGAGCAATAACAGCAGTGCCATTGAGAATGCGAATGAATTGCCTTAGCGAGTTCACAATTTGAAAAGTTGTTGAGCTATCCAAACCAGTAGATATCTCATCCATGAACAGAACCTTTGCTGGTCCAACCAGCATCTCACCTGCAATGCAATCGACAGAGATATTCAGATAAATACATTTTATAAAAAATAAAAATGTGTGACGATTTACCTGTTGTGACGCGCTTTCTTTGACCACCCGAAATACCCCTTAGCATTGCATCCCCAACCATGGTGTCTGCACATATGTCTAGTCCCAAAATCTGCAAGTGGAAAGCAAAGTTATTTATCAATTGTTTAAATTGGATTGTTTTTTAAAGCAATTAATGAAGACAGATTGTCATATACCTTCAGAACATAATCTGTGACAACACTTGCCTTCTGCCCTTCTATAGATGCTGCCTGGAGCATTGGAAACACCAAAAATTAGTTTTAATCGGCTGACTATAAAAACTGAAGATTTACTCATGCTAGATATCTTGAAATACATTTTAGCTACTATGAATATGGATGCATAGATAGTCATAGCCAAAATCCCAGAAAAACAGATTCATCTAGCTTCAGTTTTCCACCTTCATGAAGACATCAATATCAGGATCAGGATGAATATTTTGTGCTTTCTCTCTCCTTGACAATTCTGCCAACCATTCTGCAGATGACCATATAATAATTGTTCATGATTCTTGAAAGTTGGAAATAGAAAAAATTGGACTGAATTCTGGTAAATAAACTATGAGACCATAATTAAAACTAACCATGACGGGCTCCAACCCCCTGGCATCTAGAAGAGAAGGCCAAGGTTTCTCTTACAGTCATTTCAGGATTATGTATATCATGCTGACTGATGTAGGCAGCAGCTCTCCAGGGTGCAGATTCATTCATGTCAAGGCCATTGTATGTCACTTTACCAGAGAACTGTATGAAAAGTTCGAATGTTTATCAACTCTACTGAAGCTAATTAGCTGAACACAGAGCCTGGCTTCTATTGATGAAAATCCATGAACAGCTAAAGCTCTAGAGCCACCCTTACCTTTACATCGGGAGGAAGCTTCCCTGCGAGGGCCAACAGCAGTGTGGTCCTTCCAGAGCTTGGAGGACCTAAAAGCAATGTTATTCTTTAAAATTCACACCAGCCCCCAAAACCAGAACAAACAAAAAATTAGTAACAAAATTTGGGGTTAAAAGCTAAAAATGTCGTTTCAAGTTTAGGGTCAGAGTCTGCATTCTCACCTGCTAGGCCTAATGATTCCACTAAGATCACCAAGGATAGACAATTTTTTCTTCCTACTTTTAAGCAAGTGGAGACTGGTCAAGAAACCCTGAAAAAAAAATAAATAAAAGGAGGACAATGTTAATCAGGAAGAATTACGATATGAGTGTTTAATTTAGTACAACAAGAGGAAGTAATCTAGACTGATTTCATTTGATCGCAGGTTTACCTCCAAAAAATTAATGTAAAAGTTAAAGAATGAAGGCAACGCCCTTTTTCCTACATGAGCTTCTGCCTCAATGTTGACATGCTCATATCTGACTTCCAGTGTTGGAACTTCCACTCCAACTCTGACAAATATCCAAGAAAGATGTTAAAACTAGTTCAATCATCCAACACAAAACTAAACCAATTAATCAGTTGGCATCCCACATAATGTGGTTATTTATGTAGTTCCTTAAGCGTGATTCGAAAACAAGAGTAACTCTAGAAGGAATTGGTGGAAAATGGCTTAATACAAATTGATTGAAGCGAAAAGATTGTGTTGTTATGCATCAATCTACAGTAACTGGTACATTGTTTGAATATTCTCTTGAATACCGACCAAATATATATATAAAGAACCGGTACCAGCTAATCACTCTTCATTGATTACCTATCGAGACGCTCCCTGAGCCTCATTAAGAACTTCTCGTTCCCGGTTTCAGCATCTCTCACCAACCTCTCAATCAAATTATGCCTTTCTTGGAATCCAAGTTTACGTACATCGACCTCATTGGCCTCACCGCGTGAAGAAGTGAGTAAACCTGTCTTTAAACGATTGAATGTGGGAAGTCTTTCAAGCGCAGCCCACATGAGATCGTCTTCATCATTTTCATGGTTGGAAGTCATAGATGTCCTTGAGAAAACTTCCATTCCATTGTCCGTCCAAATTGAAGAACCGTTTGCTTGTAAACTCTGACCGGCTTCATAAAGATTTATTGTGTCCATGGAAAACTAACTATAATGTATCAATTTAAACAAATCTAAAAAATAAAAGAAGCTAAACTAACAACTCTAAGCTAAATACCAACTTTTCTTGAACCCAACATGCCAAGTCTTAAAGCAAAGTGTATATATTTCAAGAACAGAAATAATTGGTCGTTCTGCATGTTGAAAATCCAGACAACTTTAGTTTCAAACGATTTTCAGAAGATTTTTCTTATTAGAATATATGTCTCCATAGTTGGAAAGAGAGAGAAAAACAGAGTGAGATGTTACGGCCTTTTGTCTCGCTTAGCAGATGGGTGGTGCCCGTGTAGGGAACTATTCTTTTGCCTTTTTTTGAGAAAGGATGCCACCTTCTTCTTAGGCCGCATGATTTTAAATCAGTAACCAAAAAAGAGTAAGTGATATCATAATAATAAGGCTAATAATATGGACAAGTCAACCCACCGACATTTGTACTTTGTTTTTTGTTCATAGTTAACGAAGGGACCAAAACAAGACCAAACAACCTAGCAATAACTCTGGGCCTGGTAAAACCAGTTCACAAAGGCCGACACGATTCTGTTGGATTCAAATTGGGCCAAAAATCCATTTTGGGCTCAGACATATCAACCGAGAAAAAAACCCAAAAGAAGAAAAGAAGGGACTAAAATATTCTACTTCATTTTCCAGAACTTAAGTCAATACTTCAACTCATATGTAATCTTAACTCAACTCGTCTATTTAGATAATCTAGACATACATTATTTTGAGGTACATTAAGAAATTACTTTATTAAAGCACTTTTAAAATGGGATGTCAGTGGGGTATAGTTCAGTTGGTTGAGCTATTCTACTTTTATCTATGTGCCCTTCTCCAATCGCTTGTACTCAAAAAACTAAAAGGGATGTCACTGATTTTTTATTTTTTATTTAATTCATGAGAGTGGAAAGCTAAGTATACAATTTGTTCTATATACCCTTCCTCAATCACTTGTACTCAAAAAACAAAAAGGGATGTGCTCATGTCGTTGCCTCGCTTGCAAGAAGGGGGATGTGCTTGGAGCCGTGGCTTGTACAACCTCCATCCTCTTTTGTTCTTGTTCTCTCTAGTGATTGCCTCCCTTGTCCTCCGTTTCTTCCCAATACTGCATAATTGGCTTGCTAGTTCTATTGTTTTGTTTTTCTGCTTGTCTCTTTCGGTCGTTTTTATTTTCTTGGGTTTCTTTCCTTTGCGTTGTATTTTGGTTTGTTTGAGTTTGGCTCCCCTTTGAGTTGCTGCCTTTTGGCTTTATTTAATCTTCAATTGAACAAAAAAAAAGGGATGTCATTGATTTTTTATTTTTTATTTAATTCAGGAGAGGAGAAAGCTAAGAATAAACAATTTGGTCTATATACTTTACTAACTATATTTCTTACACTTTCTCAAAATACCCATAAAATTGCACGCGTTTTGGCAAAAATAAAAACAAAAACAAAAACTTGCTCATGTTGAATTTGCAATTCTGTTATAGAATTAAAGAGTTACCGTTTTATTAAGTTCAACCTCTGCGTGTCTGTAATCTTGAATCGTGGTGATTTATCCACAAGGTCGTGCAAGGGCACCTCTAGCGCAAGCCCCCAGCTCGGGCAAATGGCAGCCCCAGGCCCCAAACTCCCCTCCAGCAAGCAAGCTTGGGCAAGCCCACTGGCAAGAATTGCTTGGGCTCTGGCCCGAAGGCTGCTTACACAATGCTAATGTCATAATGATGTCAGCAACCAAAAAAATTGAAAAAAAAACCAAAAATTTCAGATTTTTTTTTATAAAAAAAAACCTATCCATATTCTTTACTTTCCATACCAAAAACTCTATACAAATTCATCTCCTCATATCTCATGTGAATAATAATTGCCCTTGTCCTAGCCCAAAAGGGTGGAAACAAAAAAGGCAAGGCTGCCACTATTCAAAACATTGCCTTGCCTTTGCCTTGTCCTTGCCCTTTGGGGTGGAGGTGCTCTAACAGATAAAGCTCAGCCAGTTTTCATATTCTTATAATTGTTTTTTTTAATAAAGAACTTCATTAGATAAACTTAAACAATACAATCAAAGACATCATCATGACATCTAAAGCATCAATCCCAAAAGGGCAATAAACTAACATGATAAAAAAAAAATAATAATAATAACTAAATCGGACCAAAAAGCGCACTAAAACTACTAGCTCACATCACCACAATTAAGCATAATCCCAAACAAAGCCCATAAACACAATATAGCTGAAACCCTGAAGCAACTCAGTAGCATAAATGAACCCTACCACCACCACATGAAGACGCGTCATCACGGCCACACCCACCATTCACTTAAAATCTTGAAGCGAGAACAACATAACAGGTTTGGGTAAAACTTGGTTTTCAACAATCTACATGCGCATAAGAGCGAACAAATAAACCAAAACAACAACCCTAACAAAGAATAATTTGGTGATTTGCGTCAATCTCCGTCAAATACATAAAAAACCAAATTTCGAGAACATGAGCAATGTTACAGAGCGGATTTTGGGAGAAGGATTTGATTGAGAACATAACTCAAAATAGGTGATAGGAAACTTTAATATGAGCCTTTTATTAAAAACGACCCAGTAAACTTATTCACTAACCCAAAAGAAAAAGGCAAGAAGAGAGGAGGGAAGAAGGGGCAGTGACGCTTCTTTGGGACTTAATATACTTACAATTTATTGATGTATTGTATAATATCCTTGTGTAGAGAGTCTTGTATGGTTAGAGTTTGTTTTTTGTATGGTCTAGGGGATTAAGGATGTTAATGTAAAATTCACTCCATTTCGGTTTCAACCATCCTCATTATGCCGCTTGAATCCCATTATCCCGTATCAACAATTCTGTTTTACCCATAAAAATTGAAAAGTTATGATTAATCGATATCAATACAATTCTGTTTTACCCATAAAAATTGAAAAGTTATGATTAATCGATATAACATTGATAATGTGACAATATTATTGTTGCTATAATAAAAGGAGCAAATCTACTGGTCTGGCATTACATTCATTCTCAGTTATGATATATATATATTTTAGTACAAGCGATAGTCTAAATTACAAAAGAGGGGATTTCTCACACACACGCACACAACTAAGATATCACGGAGGTTCGAACCTGAGACTTTTGGTTTGTACATCAATACACTTTTTCACTAGGCTAGATTCGGTTGGCATTATGATCATCACAATTGACAACAATATATAGATAGAGAACAAAATCACAAAATCACAAATGAAATAAAATCTAATAATGTTTCACCTACTCTTGCATATTCATCCAAAAGCCAAATCTTGATCTGCAATAAAATTTAAATAAACACATGCATGCAGTACAGAATACGAAAAGGCTTCGATGTTGCTTAAACTAACTAAGAGCGGTCCTAGCGTTTAGGACCACAATTGCTCATAAAAGGTCTTTTTGCCCTGAATTTCATATAGTGTTCATTTGATGTGATGTATTCGGCTTGCAAATTTAATAGGTCGAAGTTGACATTGTAGCATTACAAAATGAGACGTGTTTATTGTACATAAAAATTCATATTTAATTAGTGCTTATATATTATTGTTTAATACGACAATAATGTAGTATGGGGTACTTTGATGAATGTGAAAGATTAAAGCTCCAAAAACAAAAGAATATGGCAAGTATGTTGAAGCCCTAAACTTAAAATATTTGAGGGCTTCATATTTCTTTTGATCCCGATCATCTAGTGGAAAGGATTTTGAATATCAAGTGCAGAAATTATTGTATGGTACTAAAACACGGTTGCATATAAGAAATGGTCTGTGTGAAAAGAATATTCAACACTAGTCTCTCCACCTATCAAACTTTTTATTTGGAATAGAAAGAAAATCACAAACAATTATACACTGCATTATTATTCATAAAATAATTTAACTTGAAAGCTCTTCAGAAGAGATGTGATTTACCAACTAAATATATTCTTTAAACTATATGGTCCAGATAATAAATATCCTTGGCTCGTAATGCCGAAAGGTTTACTTGATAATTAATTGGTGGTCCTATATGCCATCCAAAAAGATTATATATATATATATATATATTTTTAAATGGTGGTCCTGTAACTTTTTTTTCTTTTCAAAAAGTGGTCCTAAATTAATATAGTACCTTGATTATCTTTAAAAAAAAATTGTACTAAATTAATCTCTACGATAATTATATTGCAAGTTCAAAATTCAGGATGATAATCTATGAAGCATTATTGGTCACATATCGACAGAACATATGTAATCGTACCTTTTTTTTTTTAAATTGCTAAGTCGTACAATCTGATTCATAGTTTGAATCATATCTAGCTAAGTCCAGGATATGCCGTATGAGAACAGAACTATGATATGTTTGAACAATATATTCTTTCGACATTAATTTCATCTCAATAACGCAGCATGAAAAACAAAACAAAAACAATTATTAAATTGTGTGTGTGATGAAGAGAGACATCTGCATATAGATGACAAGAATAATGCCTTGATCTCGTCATCATGGAATTAAATGTCAATTGCAGAACTGAAAGACAAAGGGAAAAGATTAACCCAAAAAATATATATTAGAAAATGGAAAAGAAATACATGTTGATTATAGATGATATCATCCATGACTACACTTTAAAAAAAATGTATATATATACAGAGAGTTTTTAGTTGAGAGATACTCTGATGGGACCTATTCACATTGTATTTTCATAATCCGAATTGTTTATTTTTGAGGTATTCCTTCAAAGATTATCTCTACAAAAAATCACTTGAATCCGAAACCATTTAACCACTCAATCGATGGTTATAATTTTAGCGTTTTTCTTAAACCAGAGGATTGCATTTCATTCGGATTTTGCTTTAAATCAGGATTAGTATGGCTTATGGGAATTGGCATTTATGTAAATATTGTTTTTCTTAAATTTTTGTTTATATAGACAATTTCATAACACAAATCTTTGTATGGTTAATTAACAGAATGCTCTTCATATTAACTTGAAACAACAGTAGTGTCTTTATGATCGGCTGGAACGTTCATCCAGTACTTACAAGGGACTGCACACATGACATGACACACCAAGATCAAGCTTATGTCACAAGGGCGATTATGCGCACATGGCAGGTTGGGTGCCCGCCCAGCTCAATTTTTTTAAAATTTTAAAATACCTACATATATTATAAGCTTTGCCTAAGATTTAAAAAATTAAAAGCAAACCCTACACATATACTGCCCATCCAAGTGGTCCCATATCTTCTCTCTCTTCCTCTTTTGGCTATGCCACATCAACTTGTTTCTCTCTCTCTTTGCTACACGACATCAACAACTTCTTTCTCCCTTTGTTTTCTATATATATTTAATTATAGTTATAATTTAAAATTGAGTATTCTAGGGTTTAATTAGGGATGAAAGAGAGTTTGCTAATAATATCGATAATGCATCAATAATTGAGGAATTTAAGAGTTCTAAGCATCGCAGGGTTAAATTTTAGATTTAAAATAGTTTTGTTTTATTTTGCATTGCATTTAGTTTTACTTTTACTTTTACTTTTACTTTTAGTTTCTGTATTTGTGGAACTTTTATTTATGGATATAGATGCATTTGAGGGTAGGCTCATTACATTCTCTTTGACTAGGTTTATCTTTTTATGTTTATTAATGAAATTCACTTGTACCGTCGAGTTTAGTATGTAAGTTTTGCTCAGCTGGTTTTCAAATCTTGGGACCGCCACTGTTATGTCATATGTTCCTACACTTAGAGCTCTGCGTGTTCTATACGCTGGATGACTAGTTTTTATTTCTTATACACATGTCATCTTCAAGCTCTTGGGGTTAGCCCAAGTGGCGTGGGAGGGTGAGAAAATGTGATTAATTAGGTCTAAGTACGTCAAGGGTTTGATCGTTCCAATGCAACTAAAAAACTCACATGTCATCTTTTAACTAGACTTTCTGCTAATATATACATCGGGTATATATGACTTTGCATATATAATATCCCCTTATCCATTCCCGTTGCAAATGCTACAATGGACAGCACACAAGAAAGTATAAATCTGAAACCACTACTATATTCCTTGTCAACTTCTGAAAATTTTAAACTGATAGCATTTTATTGACCAGGATGGAACAGAAGGATCATTGCAATCATAATCATAATAATACTATAATTTATAAGGTTTCAATGTCCAAAAAATACCGAATCTAAAATGAAATTCTGAAACCGTCAACCTTCTACTACCGATCATCTTGTTTCTGTCTTCCCTACATCACCTGATTTTTTGTCTTGTTGGCACATTTGCACCAATAAATTATTGTGATCTGGAAATAGGAACATTAACCAACTCGACGATTAATATTAATCTCTCAAAACTGGTAAGTGAAAAAACACTAAGCAAAAACATGGGTGCTGAAGGCCAGCCAAAGCTCCCTGTCTTAGATTTCTCTAAGGAAGCTCTGAAGCCTGGCACCAACTCATGGCTATTGGCATGCAAAGATGTTCGACAAGCACTTGAAGAATTTGGCTGTTTCGTAGTATTGTATGACAAAATCTCCCCGGAATTTCGAAATGCTTTTTTGGGTGCTGTACAAGAATTATTTGATCTCCCTACTCAGACCAAAATGACAAACAAATATGAAAAGCCCTTAAATGGGTATGTTGGACAAATTCCCAAGCTTCCTCTCCATGAAAGCTTGGGCATTGACAATGCAACTAATTTGGAAGAGACTCAAAAGTTCACAAAGCTCATGTGGCCTGGTGGAAATGATAAGTTCTGGTAATATTTTTAACCTTCCTTGTAATTTTTGAGTGTCCCTATACACAATACTAATTGTTTGCAATTGTCTTCACTCTTTTTCTTGTTTTGTTTTTTGGTGGTAATTAAGTGAAAGTGCATATTCGTTTGCAAAAGTGGCAGAGGAGTTGGACCAAATGGTGACTAGAATGATATTTGAGAGCTATGGGGTGGAGAAGTACTATGACTCTTATGTTGGGTCCATCTCCTATCTTCTTCGACTCTTGAAAAATAGATCACCGCAAGAAAATGAGCCTAGCCTTGGCTTCGTGGCTCATACTGACAAGAGCTTCACAACCATACTTTATCAGAATAACCATGTAAATGCTCTGGAGGTTGAAACAAGAAGCCATGAATGGATTAGGGTTGAGTTTCCACCTTCATCCTTCATAGTCATGGCCGGTGATGCACTAATGGTAAGTCCTCGATCGATTGATTTATGTTTTTCTTTTCCTTTTTTTTTTTTTTTGGTCTGAATGTTTTTCTTTTCCTGGTGTGTTATATTGTCAAACTGTAAATCTGAACCATTATTGAACAATATTCTTGTTCAGATGTGCAGTCTAGTTTGATAAGATATTGCATAATCAATACCATCTTATTGTTTTTAATGAAATGGTTTGCTTGATTAGGCATGGAGCAATGACAGAATATTATCTCCCAACCATCGAGTTATTATGAGTGGGAATGAAACAAGATACTCCCTGGCACAATTTGCATTTAGTGAAGGAGAGATACATGTGCCCGAAGAACTTGCCGATGAAGAACACCCCTTACGCTACAAGTCGTTCGATCATCCTGGACTGCTACGTTTCTTTCGCAGTGATGATCGTTTTAACTCAAACAGTGCTATAAAAGCCTACTGTGGTGTTTGAATGTTTGCTAGGCATGTGTGTGCTGTGTGTTAATTTCAAGGCTTGGTTTGTGGGTTGTTTAATTGTACTACAGTCATTTCTGTGTTGCTTTGTTTCTGCTATGTTACCTTGTGGTTTACTGATCATGTGAAAATAAAAATTATAAATAGAATATTGTATCTCCTAAGGCTGCGTTTGGTTCATGGGAAAGGAATCGTGGGGGTGGGAAACTAATTGCTTTCCCATGTTTGGTAAGTCAGGCATGGGAAAGCGTTGCCTAACACATGGGAAAGTAGGAGGGAAAGTGAATCCTTCCTTCCTACTTGGGTTTCACTTTCCCTTCCCATGGGAAAGTAAGACTAACTTTTTTTTTGACTAATTTGTCCTTACTAACAATTCATAATTACAGTTTTTATCCAACAATTATTGGTATTTTTTTATTATTTTAATAGGGGTACAATTGGGAAACTAAACAAAATTTGCTTTTCATTCCTACTCAAAACAAACATGGGAAAGGAAAAAAAGTGATATTTCCGGGTCACTTTCCCGGCATTACCAAACATGGGAAATGAATCACCATTTCTCATCCCTTGGGAAATGACATGGGAAATGATTTCCCATCAAATTCATTCCGTGAACCAAACGGGGCCTAAGAGCAATCTTTCTTATGTTGTATGTTAGTTGTCGATTTACAGATCTAAAGTACTTAAAAGTCTTATTGTCTTATCAAAGATATACTTTCAATCGATTTAATACATCCAAATACCAACGGAAACCAAACGAATCTAAGCAGTTTGGTTTGATTTTTACATTGAAACAAATGTAATCTTGGTCTGAACCGAACCAAATCGCAATCATACTACTAATTTGAGACCAAAATTAAAATCAATAAGAACGGTGATATTTCATTGGTTCATTCTTCGGTTTGAGACTTGAACCAAACCAAATCGTACCGTGCTCATTCCAACAAAACTACTAGTTTGATTGGCAATTTCATAATCAGTGGTCCTCATAGAGAATGTAACATGCCAATCTAATTACAATAAATAAACGTTATCCTTTAAAATTATATATATCATTATTGAGATTTGGTGGCAAGTTATTAAGGTTGGAATTTATCACATACAACCTCATACTGGATGGACATAATATATCGAATTTGTCTCCTCTATTGGTTTCTTTCTGCATTTTGACCCCAAATGCATATATTAACGTCACCCCGTACAGTTTGTGACTATTTTATTCCCGTTAATTTTTAATGTACAAATATAACTGGGACATTATCAAAAATTAAATTAATACAAATAGCAACCCAGAATAATTGATCAGGTCTAGAAACTTAAAAGTCTCAATCAAGTACTAAAGGGTTTGCAATTGTTAGAGAGTGTTCACTATGCATGAGGTCCTATGTTCAGATCACTTTAGGTTCTTTGATTTAGGTGAAACCACTCGGGGTGTAAGGGGTTTGCAGATCGATTTGGTTAAAGAGTATTTACTACGCATCCAAGACCGTGTTCAAATCACTCTAGGTTTTCTGATATTCGATTTAAGTGGAACCACTCGGACTACAAGCCTTGCATAAACAAATTGGGTTTCATATACTAATTAGTATTGGCACAAATAGCACCAAGTAACTCTATCCAAATAGAAAACGATGCGATTGCCACCAAATTTATCTATCAAAAGATAGCACCAAGAACATATATTTTATGATTTTAATAGTTAAATTAATATTTGTAAATAAGTACTGATTGTCTCAGGATGACATCAGTGCTTCAATGAAACCTCTATAAGTCTAAAAAAAAATCAGTGCATTTTCCCCAACATATCTACCTAGTTGATAAACAACTGCTGACATAATGGGGTCAGAAACTCAGGCTAAGCTTCCTGTTGTAGATTTATCAAATGCAAACTTGAAACCTGGAACAGAGGCATGGGTCTTGGCAAGCAAGCAAGTCAAGCATGCACTAGAAGAGTATGGCTGCTTTGAAGCTGTTTTCCATAAAGTTCCCTTGCAGCTCCACAACTCCCTCTTTTCTATGGTTGAAGATCTATTTGATCTTCCCATAGAAACTAAAAGGCAGCAGACCAGTGAGAGGCCTTACCACAGTTACTTTGGCCAATATTCATTCCTTCCTCTCTATGAATCCTTGGGAGTCGATAATCCAACAACTGTGGAAGGAGCTCAAGTTTTCACAAAAATTATGTGGCCTGCTGGAAATGACCATTTTTGGTATAGTTTGATTGGTTACTCACTCTAAACTTATTTACTATTACACTGAATTTTTCTAACACATTCGAATAACAATTAACTTGATCAATGGTCAATATTCACAGTCTTGCAACATAAACATGTTATACGTTGCTCAACAGTCTGGCTGGCAAGAAAATATTTCCACACATATATATATGTATATATATACATATTATATACTTAATATTGTATAACTCTTTGTTCTTTGAATTAGTGAAAGTGCTCAATCCTTCTCAAAGCTGGTGGCAGAGTTGGATCAAATGGTGACAAGAATGGTGTTTGATATTTATGGTGTGGAGAGGCTTTATGATTCCCACATGGCATCAACCACTTACCTTCTTAGATGCTTTAAATATAGAGAACAGAAGGAGAATGAAACCAATGTGGGGCTGCGTCCTCACAAAGACAAGACCTTCACATCCATACTTCATCAAAGTCAGGTGCATGGTTTGCAGATTAGATCAAAGGATGGTCATTGGATCGATGCGGAGCCTTCACCTTCATCTTTTCTAGTCATGGCAGGCGATGCATTCATGGTAGGTCATTTTCTAAATTTCAAGCAGTAAAAGGGTGATGGATAGAGCTCTTATTTATTTATTTTTTAATTTCGTTTTTTTAGGTAAACCCCAATTATATATATGCCTGAGTTTTTTTGTTTCTTTATTTCACTGGTTAGGCATGGAGCAATGACAGAGTACGCTCTTGTGACCACCAAGTCATCATGAAAGAGAACAAAACCAGATATTCCCTGGGACTATTCTCTTTCAACAGTGGGATTCTAGAAGTACCTGAAGAGCTAACAGATGATCAACATCCCTTGCTGTATAAGCCATTTGATCATTTCGGTTTCCTTCGTTTCGATCAAACACCAGAGGCAAAGAAATCAGTGTCCTATCAAAGCCTACTGTGGTGTTTGAGATCTCTTTTGATCATGAGGGACCACTGTTATCTTACTATTGCATAATAACTCCATTTGGAATGCTACCTAGCTTAATCCTTATGTATATCAAAGTACGTGTGGGTTTCTTGCTACGTCTCTAGTGCATGTAATGTTGTTTTGTGAAGGTTTTGAATCTTAGTTTCTTTCTTGATTTGCTTCTATTGAATAAATAAAGTTAAGGTGACATATAGTAGTGTTATTATAACTCAAATAGAATTACGTACGGTAATGAATAATTCAGTATTTTTTATTCTTCTCACACGGAGGTATTTATAGTGATACAAATACAAGCCTATCTTGGAAAGAAAAAAAGAAAAAAATACAATCCCGGTCAATTTAGTATTCCTAATAATTACACATAAATACAAAATCAATTACAATAAAGAATCATTGAATTGATCCACGACAACAACCCCCCTTTCTCCTCTCTCCCTTCTCAAGATGGTGCATAGATATCACAGATGCCCAACTTGACAAGTGAATTAGTAAAGCCTTCATTTGATACGGCCTTGGTCAACATATTAGCCAATTGTTCAATAGTCTTAACATATAGAACTCATGCAATAATCTTCTCTCTCAATTCTCATAAATAAAGTTCTGATCAATTTTCACATGTTTCTTTCTATCATGTTGAACTGGATTTTCTAATCTTGATTGCTTACTGATTATCACAATACAACGTCATAGAACTCTTAGTAGGAAAACCCAGCACCCCCATAATCCTTTTCAACCATAGCAATTCACAAATACCTTTTACCATAGCTTGATACTCACTTATGCACTAGATAAAGATACAACCTTATGCTTTTTACTCCTTCACGTAACCAGATTACCTGCAAACGTAAAACAACCAGATGTAGATCTCCTTCTATCCCCCTTTGCTACCCAATTTGAGTCTGTATATCCCATAACGTCTACATGCTCATGCTTGGAAAACATCAGACCCTTTCCTGGTGCAGACTTCAAATGCCTTAAAATTCGTACTACCACATCCATATGTTGTACACTTGGATTATGCATGAATCTATTTACAACACTTACTGCATATGCAATATCAGGTATGGTATGAGACAAATAAATCAAACGACCAACCAATCTTTGATATCATCCCTTATCATTCGGAACTTGATCCAGACATTCTTTCAAACCATAATTTTGCTCAATAGGAGTACCATCCAAGCATACCTGTTTCCTTTAACAAATCAAGAAAATATTCTATGTGACAAGAAAATTCCTTGTGCAGAACGAGTCACTTCAATGTCCAAAAAATATTTTAATCTACCAAGATCCTTCATATCAAATTCATAAGCTAAATAGCCCTTTAGTTTGCCAACTTCATCAAGATCATCACTGGTCACAATCATATCATCCACATAAATAATAAGAGATGTTAACTTACCACTCTGTCTCTTAAGAAATAAAGTTTGATCAGCATTGCTCTACTCATAGCCATATTATTTCATAGCAAGACGAAATCTACCAAACCAAGATCTCGGAGATTGCTTCAATCCATACAACGCCTTCTTCAATTTACACAAAACATTAGCATTACCATAAGCACTATAACCTGGCAGCAAGGACATGTAGACTTCCTCTAGTAAATCTCCATGTAAGAAGGCATTTTTCACATCATATTGCTGCAATGGCTAGTCAAAATTTGCAGCTAATGATAATAAGATCCGAATAGTATTGATTTTAGCCACTGGTGCAAATGTCCCTTGATAATTAATATCATAAGTCGGAGTAAAACCTATGGCCACAAGTCTAGCTTTGTACTTGGCAATAGAACCATCAGTTTTATGTTTAATAGTATAAACCCATCTACAACCAACCGATTTCTTGCTTTCTAGAAATGGCACTAACTCCCATGTTTGATTCTCAATAGCTTGCATTTCTTCTATTATAACACTAGTCCATTTTAAATCAGATAATGCATCTTGCACCTTAGCAGGGATAACCACCATAGCTTGCATTCTGCACCTTCTAGTGAATATCTATTTGGCATTTTCCCATGATTGCTCTTTGGTGATAACTGATACACAATATTCTCAACAGATTCACAATCATTGTTAGTATTAATCAAAGGTTCTATATTTACCTTAGAATCATCAGCCTAAGGAGAATTGGGACTAGGTACTAGAGAAGTAGTAGAGAGAGGGGCAACGCTAACTGGTTCAGCTGTCGGAAGGGTGACACCATCTAGTTCAGCTGCCGAAAGGGCAATGCCTACTAGTTTAGCTGCAGGAATAGCGAAACTGGTCGGTGCTGTACATGTTGGTTCTGTGCTAGCTGCCACATCACGCATTGCTAGCCAATTAACCTCAATGTTATCCTAAAATATCTCCATCCACGTCAACTCTCCCCTAGAAGAGGAGAATGGGATGTTGGGTGAGCAAAATACATCTCATGCTCAGAAAATGTAAGGGTGATAACCAATAGAAACACACTTCACAGCACAAGCATCCAATTTTGTGCATTGGTGTTTGTGCAAGTGCACAAAAGCAACGCACCCAAAAACACGAGGTAGGAGAGTGAGATGAGAGGGGCTAGAAACATAAGCCTCCAATTTAGCCAAGGGCGTCTTAAAATGCAATTGGCTAAATGAAAGAAAAGGCTTACATGTAGGCTCAAATTGCATAAGAATTAATCACTTTTAAGTGCTCAACCAAATCAATAAATAATGAGGTCAAACAATAACTTGGATGACAAGAAAATAAGAGAATGTGTATAACACTCATGAATTGGAGCACAAGGCTCAAAAGCTCACATTATATGGTTATACAAGTCTAATTCATGCTTGATACAATTCTTTGGATCATACAAATCCTTCAATTGGAGAATTATGAAACAAATGGCAAGTGCATAGAAGGTTTCAAACATATCATGCTAGAATGATGCCATTAAGTGAATAATTTTTAATTTTTTTAATTTTTTTAATTTCTCACATTTTCATTCAAGTCATGCAAACATTCATCACAATCTCATCGTATGTGTTTGGAAAGCTACTCTAAAGGAAAAAGAAAAGCAAGACTCAAAAAAAACAAAAACAACAAGCAAGAAACTTAAGAAAAACTAAATTTACTTGCTAAACTCCCTTCCCAAACTTAGAAATGAACATTGTCCTCAATGTTTAAAACTTAGGAACAAGCAATGTCGTAACAAGAAATGAAATGTACTAAAGCAAATAATAAATATCATAATGTGCAAGAATTAAAATACAACAAAGTTTCAAAAATATTAATAAATTAAAATTTAAAAAATTACAAAAAAACAAACAAACACGCAAACTAAATTATTTTAATTAACTTCATAAATTATATTACTTAAAAAATAGTATTTCATTTTTTTTTCCTTTAATAAAATATTTAAATACTAATTATTCACTAAGTAAATAATAATTAAAATATAACTACTAATTAAAGTAATTAAAAAATAGAAATTCAGATTATGCTATTTAAAGGGTCTAGCCGCGCGGCTATAGATTTAAATTATTCTATTTATAGAGTATAGCCGAGCGGCTAAACTATGAAAATATGCTATTTAAAGGGTATAGCTGCGCGGCTACACTATTAAATTATTCTATTTATAAAGTATATAGCAGACTCTTCCCTTGGGCCTGCAAGAGACTAGCTATCCTTCCTCCTAAGCTTTTTTTGGCTAAGATTCTCTTATACACATCACTCCAAGAGACTAACCATGCATCCATGAGCCATTTTTAGTTTTGTGAATTAGCCAAGTGTGGCTATAGCCATGGGAGAGATGATAGAGGGCGGCAGCGAAAAGTCGGGTTTCAATGGAGGATGATGATGGGAATCACTCTCTTGAACTTATAGGATGATTAATACATCTCAGAAAAGTAGAAAATTAAAAACAACTGATATTATGATGCATTGTTGAAATTTGAAGAAGTAGTCTACGTGTACTCATAAGAGCACTTCCGCCGCTGAGGGGGAGCCCTGGCAAGAAGGGGGCCCAAGCAACCAAAGGCAGCTCCAACGCAAGAGTTCCAGCCCAGGCAAACAGTGGGCCCCAGCAACCTGGGCAAGCCCACGAGCAAGTTCAGCTCGAGTTGCTGCCTGGCCAAAATGACACAATACTGACGTCATAATGACGTAATCAGAAAAAATTGAAAAAAATACGAAAATTTGCAGAATTTTTTTTTATAAATACATAGCCCCATATTCTTTACTTTTCACACCAAAAACTCTATACAAATTCAACTCCTCATATCTCATGTGAATAGTAATTGCCCTTGCCCTAACTCATAGGGGTGGAAACAAAATTGCAAGGGCTGCCACTATTCACATGAATAGTGGCAGCCCTTGCCTTGCCCTTGCCCATAGGGGTGGAAGTGCTCTAAAAATAGAAGATTTGAGGAATATAGTTGTTAGTATAATAGCTTCTACACTAACGTAGGAATTAGTTTTAGTGGAGAAGGGGAATCTTAATCTTGAAGTTTTAGTTCATTAAATATATGTTGACCTCAAAATAATTAATAAACAAATTAATTAACCAAGTTGAATTAGTATACATTGACTTGTACCTTAACACAATAGAAAACGGTGTGATATTGCCATAGAATTAGGCCCAGTTTGGGATTGCTGTCACTTTTAAAAAAAGTTGCTTTTGCTGTGCTTTAAAAATAATTAGCTGTAAAGTAAAGCAGCTCCATGTTTGGTAAACAATATTTTGAAAGTGCTATTAGTAAAAAAAGCAGTGTCAAAACCGTTTGGTAAATTTTAATATAAAATTGTTGTAATTGTAAATAATGACTAAAATAGACAGGATGTCAAAAGTGTTGTGTACTAATCATGTGGTGGTAGTGGTAGTGATGGAGTTGAGGTGGTGGTGGGGATGGCGGTTGTGGAGGTGGTGATGGTGGTGGTAGTCGCAGCATGGTGGTGGTGGTGGTGGTGGTTGTGGAGGTGGTGGCGGTGGCGGATGTGGAGGTTTTGGAGGAGGTGGTGGTTGTGGTGGTAGTGGCATCATGGTGGTGGTGGATGTGGAGGTTTTGGATAAGGTGGTGGTTGTGGTGGTAGTGGTGGTAGTGGTGGTGGTGGTGGTAGTGGTAGTGATGGTGAGGTGGAGGTGGAGGTGAAGGTGAAGGAGGTGGTGGTGGAGATGGTGGAGGAGGTGGTGGTGGTGGAGGATGAGAAGGAGGAGGATGTGGTGGTGGTGGCAGTGGTTGTGGAGGTAGTGAATGTGGTGGTGCAAGTGGTGGAGTTGGATGTGGAAGTGGAGGTGGTGTCATTTTTTAAAAAGAATGATGGTATTTTGGGAATTAAAAAAATTCATTAAAGATTCATCTCTGCTTCTTTTGAAAGCATCTTTGAAAAGCAATCCAGAGCCTGCTTTTAAAAGCTGCTGTCAAAAGGCCACTGCTTTTAAAATAATCGAGATATTTTATTTTTACCAAACACCTTAAACTGCTTAACTTTAAAGTGAAGCAAGTTTTTGGCCAAAAAAAGCAATCCCAAACGGGGCCTTAGCACCACAAACTTAGATAAATCATTTTATGGCTGAATTTATTGTGTAAATATCGCCCAATTGTCTTATTATATACGACACCGTTGCATAAGTGCTTTTCCCACACTAGCTAATTAAGCTGAAGAGAGATTGCTGCCAGAATGGGATCAGAAACTCAGCCAAAGGTTCCTGCCGTAGATTTATCTTGATGAAAACTTGAAGCCTGGAACAAAGGGCTCTCGACATGCAAACAAGTCAAGTATGCACTAGAAGAGTATGGCAGCCTTGAAGCTATTTATTAGAGACTAAAAGGCAGAAAACCAGTGATAAGCCTTACCACAGCTATATTGGCCAACATCCATTCCTTCCTCTCTATGAATCCCTGGGCATTGATAATCCAACTACTCAAGAAGGAGCTCAAGACCTCACAGGCCTCATGTGGTCTGCAGGCAATGACTCTTTTTGGTATAGTTTGATTGGTTACTTCACTCTAAAATTTATATTTTCCTATATATATTGCCCGATTGAATTTGGACCGCACATTCAAACAAGAATTAAAACTTATAAGGGTTCTGTTTGGGCCTAAATTCCGTGCGCCAACCCATCTGGGTACTGGGCCTTATCAGTGCGCGACAGGGGTTTTGGCTTTGTTTTACCAAAATTGGAGATCAGCCCAAGAAGTTTAGAGGCCCAGACCATTTCAAACCAATTGCAAAAATAATTTTCACAGGTTAAAGGTTAATTACCGTTTACGGGAATTTAATATGAGTAATCTAGATTTGATTGGTTTAAATTAATAACCAGCTTCTAGTTTTTCTTTCCAAAGGCTCAAGATTTGATCATCACCGTTGATCACTAATTCAAAAATCAAATCAGCAGATAATGGGGAGGATTTTTCTCTCCACAATGCCAACGTGACCCCGACGACAAGACGTCAACAGGAGAAAGAGCAGAGGACGTGCTGGGGAGTTGGTGGAAAGGAGAAATCAGAAACCACTCCCAATAACCATTAAATGCCAGAAAAGAGTGCCAAGTTTCCTCCCCTTACTCGTGATGGCCTTGTCAGTACAGACTTGGTTTTACAAGAGACAAACAAAGAAATAAGATAGTTGGTTGTTAGAAAGTCAAAACTGGTCATCTTGAAAGCTGACCCTTGATGGGGATTTGTCTTGTCAGATTAACTACTACCCTTTTTGCGCTGGAACAAAGAATCCTCTCAACAATGTGTCCTCCAGATATTAAGGAATAATCACCCATGCAGATTTCCTATAAATATAGGAGGATGTGAACAAGATTGGGGACGGCAAAAAAATCAATCAAAACAAAAACTCTCTGTCATACTGACAAACTCAAACAAGATTATACGATCCCAAAGCTTTTAGACTCAAAGACAACCGAGCTCTTTGTTTTGTGAAAGTCATCCAGCCTCTGACAAAACGGGCAGAACTCAAACTTCCGACTACAGTTCAGCTCAAGGAAGTAGTCCACATGAGAAACGAGACTTCTCTCATTACAAACTTGGTTTAGAACAGATGAATCAAGTGAAGCTCAGGTTTGTCATAATATGAAAACCTCAACAAATTTCCAAAGACACCTTGATGTCTCAGAATTGCCAGTATAACTCTTGGATGATTCAGGGTTAAGCAGAATAGGTGCTGAAGTACAGTTCCTAGCCAGTAAGTGTCAATCCATCCACTTCCAATCCAGTCCAAACTGAAGGGATTCCAGTTCTGCCCACTCAACGAGCCTCTCCGTGGCTAAATTTGATTAAAAGCTCTACCAATCTCAACATTGGTATCGATTTCCAGCTGAACTCCATCAGTTGAAGGTGCTGACGTGCAATTCCAGCACTGATATATCCAGTCCAGCATGAGTCATAGGCAACAATCCAAGCAGAAATCGAAGTACAATGTTTTGATGTCCTTTTGGACTTGGCTGTTTTTTTAATTTAAATTTATTATTTAATAGACAGTTTCACTTTGAACTAGTTTATTTTATTTTTCAACATTTATTCTGGCTAGACTTACTTGGAATTAAGGTTTTAACAGTTAACAGTAGCTTAGGGCGTAAGTTATTACATTTCATAGTCTATTAAGATTTTAACCGTTAACAGTGACACACTCGCACACAAAAAGAAAGTTGACTTGTTGACCACCAATGGTTTTTAAGTCAATGGGGAACTTTACCCTACCACCACAGGAACTACATCAAAATGGGTAAACAGGTTCGGATTCACATTTTCATAAGAGAATATATATCGATTTTTTCTCTAATGTGGATGTCCACATATTGTTAAAATTCGGTCATCCCCTCTTCACCTTTTTATTTTGCAGTTCGATTGCATTCCTTCAATTCCAAGTGGTCCACAATTTGTATATATAAACAAAAACATGTTGCAAGAGACATGAGTGCAACCAATGGGAGTGCTTTCTTCTTCTGCAACTGTTAATGTATGAATTTTGAGTATTTCTTTTGGCTTCCCTTGACAATTTTGCAATAGGATTTTTATTGTTTTTATCAAGCTCAAGTTTAGATTAAGAATAGCTTCTCTAGGTGTTCTTAACTATCAACTATCCTATGGAGGTTCAAGCAAATTGACAAAGGTAAATTTGCATTGCGTTACATTGCATTTTCCAACTTCTGAAGATTATGACTAGTCAACCTCCGCCTCAGTAGGAATTCCAGCTCACTGTTCCAGCTGGATCCTACCCATATGGTTTTGTCTTATTCTGCAAAATTCCCAGCTGTCATTGTACGATTCTAACCTAGGAATTTTGGTGTAAAAGTAAACCAATTATTCTTTTGAGAGTCGTCACTTTTGTAGGCAAGATTTGGAAAGTTTCTTTGGAAACTTTTGCTTCTTCCTCAAGAGCCATCTTCATATTTTTCATCTTTGAGTTTTCCAAATTGTTTCTTTTTGAAAACTGCATTTGAAAAATGAAAATCTGCATCTAGCTAATTAAAACACTCTCTCATTTATATCTAGGTCAGATTCAAGATTGATTTCTTCAAAAGTATGGTTTCTTGAAGAAATTGGTCATTCTCCTTTGAATCCAAATTTTGGTTTCAGTTTGAGTTGGAGCTTGCAAGCTAGTGCCATGGGATGAACGAACTGAAGAAGGAGCTGCCATTGCCATGAAGAACTGAGCTTCAAGCTTTGCTAAGTTGGAGAAGAAGATTGCACAAAGGAGGTATAGCTCATCTTCCTAAATAGATCTAGGTTTTGCTTGAGCTTGCTTGTATTCCTTTGTAAGAATCTTTTTCTACTTAGTGGATTGCCTAGTCGGTTGATGACTACCAGTTTTTCCCAATGGTGGGTTTCTGGGTAAACAAAATCTGTTTTGCATATCTGTAAATTTTTCTGGATTTGTGTTCTTGGTGGTTGACTAGTCATCTATATCTGCTGTTTACTGTTTACTTGATATTGATGACTTCACACACTTTCACCATAGTTGTTGCTAGCACAGGGGATGCCTAGATTGACGGGTCCTTCTGAGTGCCTAAGTTGTCACTAGTAATCTTCTAGGGCTGCAGGTACCTTGTGGCATGCTCTGTGTGTTTCTCTTGATTGTTGTGTTGTTGTGTCTTGTTTGTTTAGTTAAATTTACCCCTCGTCACCTAAGTGCCAATTTCAGCAACTCAACTTTCCCACATGTGCTTTAAGTGCTTTTTTCTTCTTCATCTGCACATTCCCAAACCCATGATTGCTTTTATATAAATTATTTATATTGGCAAATTGTGGACTACTTGGAATTTCAGGAATCCAATCCACCTGAAAAAACAAGTTGTGAAAAGGACGACTAGATTTTCAAAGCATGCGGACGTCTGCATTAGAGAAAGACTATATATATATCTAAACAATCAAATAATTTTATTTGAGAGACACCCTTTAGGGTCTCCTACGAAATTTTTTTCAATGATCCAAACGTTCTATTTTTAAGTCTACATTTATAGATCATCCTTGCAAAAAATTAGATAAATTGGAAACCATTTCGACATCCAATTGTGTCCTACGAAATCAATGAACAAGACACTTCAAGAAAAAACTAAAATTTCAATAATTCAATTGAGTAGTCAAATGATATCGGAGTCAAGTGATTTTTTAATAGAGATGATCTTTGAATGATTATCTAAAAAATAGACGGTTTGGATTAGTGGAATACAGTGCGGAGTGGGCCCTACAAGGGTGTCCCTCAAATAAGCTTATTTGAGGAATCCCTCAATGGAAGCTCTCTTTCTCTCTCCCTCAATGAGATCCCTCATTCAATCTCTAAGCTGGTGGCAGAACTGTGATCTAGGTGGACCGTTGTGATCTTACTCTTGCATAACTACATATGTACAATGCTATACATAGAATAATCTCTATGTATTTTGTGTGTGTCTTTCTTGCTACTTCTCTACTTCGGTTTTTTATTGAAAAAATAAAAAGTTTATTTATTGAAATACTCCTGTGGTTTCAAATTTGTCTCAGGTTTCTCCCTGAAGTTTATAATGACTCGACTTCCCCTCCTAAACTTCCATTATGTGACCAAGGTTGCCCTATTCCATTAGTTTTCAGAGAAAAAACGTTAAATCAGCTTATGTAGAAGCAACATGGCATTTCAACTTGGGGTATATGGTCATTTCGCTTATACTCACCCATATGTTGTATTTAGCCCATCAATTTGCCCCAATTCTTCCCAAAATCGAAACCCTAGTTTGAGACCTACAACGAAGCGACTGTAGAACCCTAAAATTGGTGTCTTCGTTGGTCGAAATTATTGGGGCTCCTTGGTGGCAAGTGGGTTCTCCTTTTTGGTGGCTCCGTCTTTTACTTCAATTGAAAATTTTGAAGAAGATATCGAAGTGGAAGAAGCAAGGGAGGCAAGGCAGGCTTCACGATGTTACTGTAGAAAAGTGGCACGAATTATATCTTCTTGGACCGATTCAAACCCAGGACGATGATTTCAAGTCTGTCAACTGTCAAAGGTAAGAATGTTCAATATGTACAGTTTGTTGTTAATGGGTTGAAAAACTGAAAATTTGTGTGGTAGGTTGATGCAGGGAAGAGCTAACAAAAGATGTCGTTTTTGGGAGTGGGTTGATGATGAAATGTGTGATTGTTCCAAGATAGTGATACCAGGTTTGCTTAGGAAAATGATAAGTTGGAAGAGGAGAATGCAAAGCATGGACTTAAATCCAAAATATTGGTTGCTGCTCTTATGCTATCATGGTTATGATATGAGTTGTTATCATGGCAAGAAGCTGATACTAAATTAAGAGGATAATATAGTTGTGTTAATGGATGTAATAGGCTATGTTTATGGATGTAATAGGTTGTATTTATAGATGTAAGATGACTATATTTTGCAAAATAATATGTTAATGGATGTAATAAGGTTGTGTTTATGGTATGAACTAGGTATAAAGTTTGCAAGTTCGGAGCACTTTTTCTATATTCAATATTGATGTAAGTGGCATTAAAGTTTGAACACAATTGCCAATTAACCATCAATTTTCAAGTTTTCACTTGCATTTGAATATCAAAAGTTGAATAACATCAACCATTTGCCAAATTACATATACCAAAATCTGTCCAAAATCACCCAATATCTATCCAAAATATGTCCAAATCACTATTAACGATTTTTCTCTGAAAGCTGAATGGGGCAACTTTAGTCACAGAATGGAAGTTTGTGGGAAAGTTGAGTTATTATAAACTTCAGGGGGCAAACTGAGACAAATTCGAAACAACATGGGTTATTTCAACAAATAAGCCTAAATAAATGAAAAAGTAGTTCTTTCCAATGTGTAATACTAGCCAAATTTTAGCCAACTTTGGCTCAAAATGGATAGAAACTTATTATTATTTGTCAAAAGAATATTATGGATAACTATTTCTAAGCAGTCCCTTCAAGGACATCTACTAATGATGGAACGATACAGAGAAGATTAGCATGGCCCCTCGCAAAGATGAGACACATAAATTCAGAAATCGATCCAAATTATTATTTTAAAACAACTATTTCTGTTGAGGCCCAAAAAAGAGAAAAAAGACCCCTACAATTTCTAAGCATCACATCGCATTCATAGACTATATGATTGCTCCTAAGCCAGCTTTGGCAAAATTATTAAACAAAATTCTAGGGCTAACATCAAAACACCCCCTCAAAGTTTGGGGTTATTCTCAATATGGGCCCTTGGGTTTCAATTTCATCATTTTACACCTGATAGTTTTTAAATTTGACCAATTTAAACGTTCCGTTAAGTTTATCGTTTGGTCAGACATTAACTGCTGACGTGTCTACTGTAGGACCTACCCACTAATCAATCCCTAAATTTTTATTATATAAAATGATAAAATAACATATAATTAAACAAAAACTATAAAAACAAAAAACAAAAACCCAAACGCACAGCCTTCCGCACCCCTCTTGCCAACGCACAACCGCATCCAACACAGCCCCTCTCTCTCTCTCTCTCTCTCTCTCTCTCTCTCTCTCTCTCTCTCTCTCTCTCTCTCTCTCTCAACCAATTGGACAGGGATCAACTCCTCGCCACATTTCTCTAGATCTCCGATTCACCCCCTCGCCATTGACCTCTACTTTGAGTGGCTTCTCGAGTCCCAGTCCTGCAATGCTGATCAGACCAAGCTTATCGATTACGCTCTCTAATTGTGTTATGTGCTCCTCGAGGTTGCTAAGCGCTCTATGAGAAAACGAGCCTCCAAGCACAACTCTCTCACCTGGGCTCTCCCTCTCGACTCCCTCCCAAGCACAATTTGTATATCTTAATAGGGATGAGGAGCTTGGAGGAGAAACGGGGAAAAGAGAGAGAGAGAGAGAGAGAGAGAGAGAGAGAGAGGGACGGGGTGCCGCCATCGCAAGCCGACCCTAGAGAACTGAGTTTTGGTGTTCTGCTGTCGAGCTGACACAAGAGAGAGATAGAGAGGAATAGAGAGGAATGGAGAGGGGGTTGGGGGCTAGGATTTCGGGATGGTGAAGAGGGTCGCTGGGTTTGTTGGGCACAAGGTCTAAAATATCGATGATATCGGAAATATCGGTAGTCCAAAAACACGGAAATTTCGAAGGAAATATCGGTATATTATCGGTATCGATAAAAATTAAATAAAAACAACGGAAATTGTAAGGAAGTGCATTGCATGATGGAGTTAACTGATTTAAGTTGATTATACAGCGAGCTGGCAAACATTGTGAGTGTAGAAAATATGTAATAATTAATGAAAAAAGATTAAACACACCATAATCATTTATATATAATGATTTACTACAATATTTTACACTTTATACATTGCATGGTAAGATACATGAGTGACTTAGAACCACATAGAGTTCCTATGAGGTTCAAAATTTTCACTATCTTCATCATCTATATGTGTAGAGTAAGTGTATTGTGAAGAGTAGTCATCAAATGATAAATCCCCAAAATAGTTTTGCATGTAATTATTAACATGCCACCCATATGGATCCGAGATTGGTTGATGTTGTCCATAAGCAAAATCATTTGAAGATTGAGTCTCGGATTCTTTCCATGAGCCGCTCGATTCCATCCCAAAAGGAAAGGTCAAAGATTCATTCTCATGTGAAAATTTGATTCTTGTAAAAAGAATTCAAAACAAAACAATATAAATATAAATATTTTAGCATATTATCACAGAAACATAAGTGATATGGTCGTTAAGATGTTAGAGTAGTAAAATGGGAGGGGTTCAAATCCACTTTGTGTTTTTTTCCTCCCTTTTCCCCTTTTTTTTTCCTTTTTTTTTTCAATTACATCAATATTTTCGATATTATATCGATATTACAGCGATATTTTGACAAAATATTACTAAAGTGTGAGCGAAATTATCGACATCGATATTCTCCGATATTATCGATATTTAAACGATATGTGTATGGATACATTCCGAAATATCCGTGATTCAAAAAAAGATAATATCCTCGATATTTCGTCGATAATATCCTCGATATTTCGTCGATAATATCCTCGATATTTCGTCGATAATATCCTCGATATTTCATCAATAATATCGATATTTTAGACTATGGTTGGGAAGGGGAGGGGCTAGGTTTGTTTAAGCTTTTTTTAAAAAAAAATTATGTTGTTTTGTTATTTTATAAAAAAAAAAAAATTAGAAACTGGTTAGTTAGTGGGTGGGTCCCACAATATACATGTCAGCATCTAACGTTTGACCAAGCGGTCAACTTAACGGAATGTTTAAATTGGTCAAATTTGAAAATTATGGGGTGTAAAATGATGAAATTGAAATTCGAGGCCCATTTTGAGAATGACCTCAAACCTTAAGGGCCTCTAGTGATATTAGCCCAAAATTCTAAGTGTTTAAAGGCCACCTTGTCTGAGTTTTGGGGCTCTCTTTCTCAAGTCTGACAGCTTCTTCCTCATCTTCTTCTCCATGCTTTCTTCAAGGTAAAAACTCTGTCATCATTCCCAAGTCACTCACATGTACTTATATTGCTGCTTCCTTAATCTTCTGATCAGTTGCTGGGTTGTTTTTGCTCAATCTCATTGAATCTATGTTTAATTTTGGTTCTTATGATCCCTAGCTTTTCATTTGGAGCCCCAAAACTTAAACCTGTTGAATTCTCAATTATTTTTAATTCTTTGCATTCTACATATCTAGGACTGGTAGATGGATGCTTAATTTGAATTATTGTCCACATCTTGACCTAGCATTTGTATGTACTCTAGATTTTCTAGTGTTCAATTACCCTTAGTGAGTAGATCATGATTCATGTGTTCGACTTCACTGATTAGATATGAATATTCATAATTAGAGATGATTAGGATTGCCACATTTCGAATTCAATAATGAATAAATAAATTATTAGTGTTAAATCACAAACCAATTTTGGATTAGTATATATGTTGACTTTACCTGCACACAATTATAAGATACCATTTTCCAACTTGTCCATGTAAAACAAGCACCAGCAACTTAGATTTTATCATTTTATAGCTGAATTTGTGTAAGCTTAGTATGCCCCAATTGTCTCATTAGCTAATAGTGATTTCTGACAGAAAGGGATCAGAGACTCAGGCAAAGGTTCCTGTGGTGGATTTATCAAGTGAAGACTTGACGCCTGGAACAAAGGCATGGCTCTTGGCGTGCAAACAAGTCAAGTATGCCCTAGAAGAGTATGGCTGCTTTGAAGTTGTTTATCATAAAGTTCCTTTGGAACTTCACAACTCCATTTTTTCTGTGCTTGAAGATCTGTTTGATCTTCCACTGGAAACTAAAATGCAGAAGACCAGTGATAAGCCTTACCACAGTTATATTGGCCAACGTTCGTACATTCCACTCTATGAATCCTTGGCCGTGGATAATCCAACGACTCTAGAAGGAGCTCAAGACTTCACAAGAATCATGTGGCCTGCAGGAAATGACCCTTTTTGGTATAGTTTGATATTGGTAACTCATTTTAAATTTGTATTTATGTTGAGAAAATGAATGTGGACACACCTTTTGGTAAATGGTCCAGTTCACAGTCTAACAACATAACAGTCTAACGATAAAACAATTCCGCCCCACACAAACACATACATATTGTGCCTAACTTGATGTAACTCTTTGTTGTTTGAATTAGTGAAAGTGCTCATTCCTACTCCAAGCTGGTGGCAGAATTGGATCAAATGGTGACAAGAATGGTGTTTGACATTTATGGCGTGGAGAGGCTTTATGACTCTCACATGGCATCAACCACATACCTGCTTAGATGCACTAAATATAGAACACAGAAAATGAATGAGACTAATTTGGGAGCGGCTGCTCACACAGACAAGAATTTTACATCCATTCTTCATGAAAATCAGGTCAATGGTTTGCAGATAAAAACAAAAGATGGTCAGTGGATTGATGTGGATCTTTCACCTTCAACTTTTCTATTCATGGGAGGCGATCCATTCATGGTACGTCAGTTTCACATTTTATGTAATTCTAGCTTGCAAAAGAATTAGAAGCCCCATTTGGATGGAGTGATTGTAAATTTAAATCTAAGGTTTTAGATGCCATTATAAGGTAAAATTGTAAAATTGCACTACTATAATTCATGTATGCTAGATTTGAAGTAATAATGAAATGAAAGAAAAAAACAAATGGATTCCAAATTATCTCGTTATTTCAAATGCGTTCAATCTAATGATTTCTAGTTTTTGTTTAGCAAATTTAGCCCTATAGTCAAATCCAAATTCTTTCTTTCAAATGCCTCCATTCAAACGGAGCCGACTTATGAAATGACACAGTTGTGTTTGTCACAGATGCTGTATAATTGATTTTGTATAAAAATAATAAGCTTCAATTTCAACCCCAATTATATGCCTCAATGACTCTTTTGCTTTTTCTCTTTTTTATTTCTTTGTTGTAGGCATGGAGTAATGACAGAGTACGCTCTTGTGAACACCAAGTCATCATGAAAGAGAACAAAACCAGGTATTCCCTGGCATTCTTCTCCTGGCAAAGTGGAATTTTGCAAGTACCTGAAGAGCTTGTTGATGACAATCACCCCTTAATGTATAAGCCATTTGATCATCTTGATTTCGTCCGTTTACAAGAATCCGGGGCGACAAAGAAATGTGAAAATGCTATCAAAGCCTACTGTGGTCTCTAAGATATATCTCTTTTCATCTAGAGGGACCATGTCGTAATAATATTCCATAGGTTAATGCCGCCTAGCATAATGTTTATGTATCATTGTAATGTTGTGCTTTGAAGGTTGTTGATCGCAGTTCTTCTGTCCTTAAATAAACAAAATTAAAGTGTATCTCTTTCTAAGGCAAGTTGTATTCATGGGTTCTGATGCAGCTAAGGAGGCATTAAAGTTTATGTACCATTGGGATCGAAGGCATTAATAAAATGCATGAACGTTTTGTTTTGGCTCTTAATAAATTCCATGCATGTGGAATAACTATATATTTATTTGGCTAATAAGTTCCATGTATTTGGAATAGCTAGAGTCATGATTATTTGGAAGGGGCTTAATGTTTTTGGATTAATGGGGTTAATTAATTTAGGTGCTAGTTCAATATATCGGATGAGAGATTAAGTCTTTAAATACTGTATGCTCAGCCTTCTCAAGGTAGTTGTTGAAAATTGAAATTGAAATTAAAGAGTGTTTTCTCATCTTTTGCTCATAATCTGGGTATTCTTAGAATCAACAAGTTTGAGTGTTTTATCTTATCTTTTGTGCCTAGTTACGGGTATTCTTAGACTAAACGAGGCTTGGTGGTTCGTGTTTTGTGTTCCTAAAAACCCTTGCTCGAGTGATGCTTCATCAGTTGGTATCAAAGTAGGATTCAATTGCAAGATTGAAATCCTGGTGGAGGCTTCGCACGTTGTGGAAGCAAATATTTGAAGATCCTGGGTCAAATAATTAATCCTATCAATTTGGGGATTATTTGACTAGATTGTGGATTCTTGCTATAATTAGGGATTTGATTATAATCAAATCTCTCCAAATTAAGGAAAAATAATTCATTTCCATGTGAAAGATTATTCTTCCGAAACCCTAGCCACCAAGGCTCCTATAAATATGTGGCCGCGCACAAGACACGAGAGACGTCTGAAACGCTACAAAAATTCCCTCTCACAACCCTGCAAATTTTTTTGAATTTGCCACTGATTTCTATTAATTTTTCCCTTCTTTTAGTAATTTTCCACTGAGAGAGTTGATTTGGACTATTCTCATGTGGGATGCTACAATCTCAACAGCATCTCCATGACATACGCCACTTATGCCTTAGAGCACTTCCAGCAATTTACCCTTTGCCATGAGGGGGGAGGGGGGGTGTGGGCGGCCCTTTGTGACAAAACCTCTCATCTAATGAGTCCAATATTGAGCTTTCTCTCACACTATTGGAAATAAATAGTTAAGTTAGAGTCAACTTTGTATCGGTCACATGTATATAGACCATCAATATTCTAGGCCTGGTCTTAAATCAGAGAAGATTAAATTTGAATTCGTTTCGTTTTCAATTACAATAGTCCACTTTCATTCATTGATAGCTCTAACATTTTAAAATATCTATCTCTAACATAAAAATGGCAACTTAAAAAAGGGAGAGGTTACCAAACGGGCCTTTTATCTACGCTTAGCTCCTCCTCGTATGCATGCATATGACTTTTGCGACATGCTATTTAAAAAGAGTGCTGCTATTTCCACCCACCTGTCTTATTTTCCCACCCACTTTATCTTCTCACCCACCATATAAATTTTAAAAAACCCGATCCTATTTTTCCACCCACAAATATTCCTAAAATACCCTTTTAATTATTACCTCATTCCTCTTTCCTTTTATTCACTCTGCTCATTTCTTCTCTCTCTTTGACGACCTACATATCTCTCTCACATTTTTGTTGTATCTTATTTTCCATCTTTCACGCTCCATCTCTCTCTGTCTCACATGTTTACTATACATCTCTCTCTGCCTCAATGGAAACCACACCATCTCTCAAATCAAACTTCCTATGGTACAACAAGACCTTGTTCTTCTTCGTCAAATATTCCACCATGTATTTCACTCTTCATCACATTTTCATGCAAACAATAGGGTTCGTGAGAACTTGAGAAGTCTACATCTTTCTTCTTTTTTTTATCTCTTTTTTTTTTCTGTAAGTCCTTTAAAGTCATTTTACAATAGGGTTAAATTTGTCTTTAAAAGTTTAAAGATAAGGTGGGTGGGAAAATAAGACAGGTGGGTGGAAATAGCAGCACTCTTTAAAAAGGAGTTCTTAGATATAGATCTATTTTCTTAATTAAAAAAAGAAGAAGATACAGAGCCATTTTTGTTAGTGCACATTGGATGCAGTCCACATCCTTCCTCTTATCAATTGAGGTCAACCCAACCAACTGTGTGGCCATGTAAGCAGACCATGTGGCCACCATATTTGATATATATATGAGTTATTTACACTAACACCCATGAGGTTTTCGATGTTTTCAAGAAACCTCTTCAGGTTTCAAAAATTATACGAACACCCCTTGAGGTTTCAAAGTTTTTGACAAGCTCCTTTTCATTGATTGGTCATCCAAAAATTGATGATTTCATATTTAAAAAGCATAGGCAAATGAAAAATTAACCTCAATAAGTTTATGTGCAAGCTAATCTCAAAGGCTAAATTTGTCATTTTGGAGAAAATTCTCATATAAAATTATCAATCTTTGAACCAAAACTCAACGGAAAGGGTTTGATGACATGGATTCAAAACTTTTGTAAATTCAATATTCATCTATTGCAACATACACATGGAAATTATATTATTAATCTTTGTTTGTCAGCGTGACATATCACATCCCCTTACATTTCAATCGTCTAAATTGTATAAATAGGCCAAATAAGTCGAGAAAGCTCATCTAAAACTCAAGGCAAAACAGCTTCCTTTTTCCCTCTCTATCAACCAAACCAGCATATCACAATGGGCTCAGAAACCCCTCTCACACTTCCCGTCATAGATTTCTCCAACCAAAGCCTAACTCCAGGCACCACAGAGTGGAACACAGTGAGAGCTCAAGTCCACAATGCACTCGAAGAGTATGGTTGCTTCGAGGCATTGTTCACCAAAGTCCCTTCACACATTCGAAAGTCCATATTTCAATCAATTGAAGAGCTTCTCGACCTCCCTTTGCAAACCAAATTAAAAAATGTTTCGAGAAAACCTTACCGTGGCTATGCCGGGCAGTCCCCCATGATGCCACTATATGAGAGCATGGGGATTGATGGTGCCAACGTCTATGAACAAGTTCAAAGCTTGGCAAACACCTTGTGGCCTCAAGGAAACCCAAGCTTCTGGTTCATCATCTTAACTCTTCCTCCTAATTAACAATATCGTAGTCGTATATGCGTGTTAATTTCATAGGGAAAATGTTATGATCTTATAAGACAATCTGACGTGTTATGTTACTAGGATGTCTACCATATATAATTCAAATTAGCAATACGCCAAAACAATACATATCAGATTTCTGGTATGAGAACATTAGTGTTAATTTCATAATCTAATATTTGGTGTTCATAACTTTTATATTTTTGTGGCAGCAAAACTATACAATCTTTCACGGAGAAAGTTTCGGAATTGGATCAGATCATCAGGAGGATGATTCTGGAGAGCTTGGGCCTTGAGAAGTACTTGGAGGAACACCTAAACTCGACCGACTACCTTATTCGAGTGATGAAATATAAGGCGCCTCAAACCAACGAGACTAAGATAGGGATACCCCCTCACACAGACAAGAACATTGTCACCATTTTGCACCAAAACCAAGTCGATGGGTTAGAAGTGCAAACCAAAGATGGCAAATGGATCAATGTCAAGCCTTCATCAGACTCTTTCATCGCCTTGATCGGCGAGTCACTCCATGTGAGTTGCTTTGCTTCCTTCCGATACGATTTACATGCACATTAAATCCTTTAGAAATTAACGTTCATATTATGGTGATGTTGTAGGCATGGACAAATGGTAGGCTGCATTCTCCCATTCATAGGGTTACTATGAATGGAAATGAGGCTAGGTACTCAACTGGATTGTTCTCCGCCCCTAAGGAAGGGTACATAATAAAAGCCCCAGACGAGGTTGTGGATGAAGAGCACCCTTTGCTTTTTAAGCCCTATGAACATGCTCAATTTATTGCGTTCTGTAACTCAGAGGCTGGCCAGAGAGGTCCCTCTGCTTTGAAGACTTACTGTGGTGTCCAAGACTTGACCTTGTCTACTTAGGTTGGCAAATTACAATTTCAATAAATCTCTCTTTGTAAAATAAGTGGCAATATTGTAATAATGCATCTATTGTATTCTGTCTTCTCCTTATTGTTTAAACGCTCCATGTGCTTTGCAATTTCTCTTAGTTTGCCCCTTGAACTTTAAAATGAGCACAAAACTGTTGGCGAGTAGAGTATATCCTATTCTATTTGGGTTTTATTTTTCCTTTTGTATAGATATTATGTAATTAGGATACCACTTGTTTTCCTTGTCTAACCCTACTAGGGTTTGTAACCTTATTATAAATACCTCCTTTTGGAGAATGAAATATATCTGAAAATATTCTACCCATATTGTTTGACTTGGTATCAGAGCCGACTTTCTGGTAACCTGTATATTGTGCCCACCCATGTTCTACTATGTGCCCTAATTTCTTTTAGGGTTCTTGTGTCTGTGCCTTTACTGTGTTCGTGCATCTGCCTCTACTGTGTTTGTGCCTTGTGCTCTGTCGTGTTCGTGCCTTTACTGCGTGCCTCTACTGTGTTCGTGCATCTGCCTCTACTGTGTTTGTGCCTCTGTTGTCTTCGTGCATCTGCCATATTTGTGTCTGTGCTGTGATCTGTTGTATACTCTGCATGATTTGTTGAGTTTCTGCTACAATCATGGGTGGTAATTCCATTGTTGGTGCTGCTGGTGCTACTGCTGCTTCTGCAAATTTGCGTGTTTCTGACTCTATTCCAGGTACTGGCTCTAATACTTGGATAATTGACACTGGTGCTTCTGATCATATGATTTATGATGCTAAATTTTTTGATGAGTTGTCTAGTAACACCCGTAACCCATACATAACTAGTGCTAATGGTTTGCCCTCTCCAATTACTGGCGAGGGCACTATTTCTCTCACCCCAACTCTGTCCTTGTCTCATGCGTTATTAGTTCCCAATATCCATTGTAACTTGTTATCTGTTGGTCGCTTACTTGATACACTTAATGCTTCTGCTACTTTCTATCCTACCCATTGCTCTTTTCAGAATCTCAAGACTCACGAGGTGATTGGGCATGGTAAACGGATAGGGGGGTTGTATTATTTGACATTACCTTCTGCACCAGTTCGTGATCGTGTCGTTAATACTGTTCAACGTTGCAGTGTCAAAGACAAACAGCAAATTTGGTTATGGCATCGTCGCTTGGGACACCCGTCATTTGGCTACCTTAAGCATCTGTTTCCATCTTTATTTCGCTCCTGTGATGAGTCCAATTTTAAGTGTGAGACATGTGTAATGGCCAAGAGCCACCGTACTGTTTTTCCCTTAAGTAATAATAAAGCTGCTTTGCCTTTTGAGTTAGTACATTCTGATGTCTGGGGTCCTGCTCGTGTGACTTCTCATGGTTTCCGTTGGTTTGTGACGTTTATTGATGACTGCACTCGCTTAACATGGGTGTATTTGATGAAGAATAAACATGATGTTGCCTCTATTCTTCCTGACTTTTGTGCCATGGTGTCTACTCAGTTCCATGCTCGTGTTAAAGTATTTCGCACTGATAATGGCGGTGAATATGTGAATCATACCTTGGCCCAATTCTTTCGTGATCAAGGTATCATTCACCAAACTACCACTTCATTCACACCTCAACAGAATGGTGTGTCTGAAAGGAAGAATTGCCAGTTACTTGAAGTTGCTCGCTCTCTGATGTTGGATATGTCTGTTCCCCATCATCTTTGGGGACATGGTGTCTTGTCCGCCGCCTACTTGATTAACCGCACTCCTAGTCGGGTTCTTGATTTCAAGACTCCACTTGATGTGTTATGTGCTCTTACTCCTCCGGTTTCAGTCTCTAAGTTACCTCCGAAGGTGTTTGGGTGTGTTGCATATGTTCATGTTTACTCTCATCAAAGAAGTAAACTTGATCCTTGTGCTCTCCGCTGCGTCTTCATTGGTTATTCTACTACTCAGAAGGGTTATAAGTGTTATCACCCGCCTACTCAGAAGGTACATGTCACTTTGGATGTCACATTTCATGAAGAGGTACCCTATTATGTTTCTCCCTTTTCTTCAATTCAGGGGGAGAGGGGGAGTGAATTGAAGAATTTGGAAAATATGGAAATTTTAGGCGAACAGGATGAAAACGACCGGTCGCTCATAGGACACGACCGGTCGCTCGCGTCGAGCTGGGACTACAGTACCGATACGAGCGAAGCGACCGGTCGCAGTGAGGAAGCGACCGGTCTCGAAGGAAACGACCAGTCGCACATAGGAAGCGACCGGTCGCCCGCGTCGACGAGCGACAACAGTACCGATACGAGTGACACGACCGGTCGCCAGACAAAAATGTTGGTGTTTTCGAGCCTCTCTCATAAGGAAATAACAGTGATATTGGCGACTCCCATACAGATGAAATTGATAATATACCCCCCTCTGCCCTGCCATTGCCTCAATCAAGTTGTGATAATGAGGTACTTTCTAGTGATATGCCTACCTATTCTTTGCCCCCACGTACTACCCGTGGGAAACCTAAAATACAATATTCTCCTGATATACATGCCAAGTCTAAATATCCCATTAACCATTATATGTCAACTCATCGTTTATCTAAGTCATATGCATCATATTTGTGTCAATTATCTAGTGTATGTGTGCCAACTAAGTTGCAGGATGCTCTATCTGATCAAAACTGGGTAGATGCAATGCATGTTGAGATGGAAGCCTTGAACAAGAATGCTACTTGGGAGTTAGTTCCTTTACCAAAAGGAAAAAAGGCAGTTGGGTGCAGATGGGTGTTTACTTTGAAGCACAAGGCTGATGGTTCCATTGACCGTTACAAGGCAAGATTGGTAGCAAAAGGGTATACTCAGACATATGGAGTGGATTACACAGAGACTTTTGCTCCAGTAGCTAAGCTCAACACTGTACGCGTGCTCTTATCCTTAGCTGCTAACCGTGACTGGCCGCTGCTACAATTTGATGTCAAAAATGCATTCCTCCATGATGATCTCAAAGAAGAAATATATATGGATCCTCCGCCGGGTATCCCTGTGACTTCTAAGGAGGGTGTGGTGTGCAAGCTACGGAAATCCTTGTATGGATTAAAGCAGTCTCCAAGAGCGTGGTTTGGAAGGTTTGCTGCATCTATGAAGAAGTTTGGGTATGTGCAAAGTAACTCTGATCATACTTTGTTTCTGAAGCGTCATAAAGGTAAATTGACGGCTTTAATTATTTATGTTGATGATATGATTGTGACTGGAGATGATCATGTAGAGATACAGAGTCTTCAGAAGTATCTGGCTTCTGAGTTCGAGATGAAATCATTGGGTGATTTAAAGTATTTTCTTGGGATTGAAGTTGCCAGATCTAAACATGGTATTTTTCTATCCCAAAGAAAGTATGTTTTGGATTTACTTGCAGAAACTGGAATGTTGGATTGTAAACCGATTGATACCCCTAGTGAGCAGAATCATAAGTTGGGGATATATCCCGATTAAGTTCCGACTGATAAAAAACGTTATCAACGACTTGTGGGGAAGTTGATTTATTTGGCTCATACTCGTCCAGATATTGCTTATGCTGTAAATATAGTAAGTCAGTTTATGCACTCTCCTAGTGTAGATCATATGGGGGCTGTGACTCGTATTTTAAGGTATCTGAAAGTAACTCCTGGCAAGGGGTTAATTTTCTCCAAGTATGGCCATACAAATGTAGAAGGGTATACAGATGCTGACTGGGCAGGTTCAGCCACAGATAGACGTTTGACATCTGGGTATTTTATGTTTGTGGGTGGCAATCTTGTTACGTGGAGGAGCAAGAAACAAAAGGTGGTGTCTAGATCTAGTGCTGAGGCTGAGTATCGGGGAATGGCCCATGGTGTATCTGAGTTACTATGGTTGAGGAGATTGTTGAAAGACCTTGGTTGTGGGCCTAATAAACCCATGGATTTATATTGTGACAATACGGCTGCGATTGCAATTGCTCATAATCCTGTACAACATGACCGTACAAAGCATGTGGAGGTTGATCGAAATTTCATTAAAGAAAAGTTGGATGCAGAGATTGTGTCCTTCCCTTTCATCCGTTCAGAGTATCAGTTAGCTAATGTTCTTACGAAAGCTGTTTCTACAAGTATCTTTCTCAACTCGCTTGACAAGTTGGGCATGCGTGACGTCTTTGCTCCAACTTGAGGGGGAGTGTTGGCGAGTAGAGTATATCCTATTCTATTTGGGTTTTATTTTTCCTTTTGTATAGATATTATGTAATTAGGATACCACTTGTTTTCCTTGTCTAACCCTACTAGGGTTTTTAACCTTATTATAAATACCTCCTTTTGGAGAATGACCACAAAACAAAACAAAACAAGTTCTTCCTTTTCTGTGTTTTCCTTCTTCTTCGTCGTTTGGTTGCTAATAATGAGCTTTCGCTAACACTATTGGAAATAAATAGTTAATTTAGAGTCAACTTTATATGCGTCATGCGACATGTATATGGACCATCAATATTCAAGGCATATGGTCCTAGACAGAGTAGATTATATCTGAATATGTTTCCATTTCAGTTCCAGTATATATATTGTCCACGCTCATTCATTGATAGCTCTGACATTTAACAATGTATATCTCTAATATAAAAATGACAACTAAGTCAACGGGGTATACCCTAGTGAAAAAGAGTCTTGGCTTGTCAACTGGAGGTCTCAGGTTCGAACTTTGGTAATGTGTGTATATGAGAAATTCTCCTACCCCTCTAGTTTAGACTATCACTTGTACTAAAAAAAAATTAACAACTAAAAATAAAAAACAGAGAGGTTACCAAGCGGGCTCTTATAGCCTACGCTTAGTTCCTCCTTTTGCTCTAAGGCAGGAATCTTTTTGCAGTTGTTTGCAGCATTATGTGGTTTTAAAAAAGTGATGATCGTACGTTCTTCCACATCTTGAATTTTTATATGTATCTTTAGCTAATAATATTATTAATATTTGTTTGTCAGAGCGTGACATATCACATTTCCCCTACATTTAATCGTCTAAATCAATTATATAAATAGGCTTAGTCAACTCTTCAAAAGTCAACTCAAAGGAGCTTCCTCTTTCCATTTCTATCAACCAAAACCAGCATATCACTATGGGCTCATCAGAAACCCCTCTCAAGCTTCCCATCACAGATTTTTCCAAGCAAGCCCTCACTCCAGGCTCCAAAGAGTGGGATACAGTGAGAACCCAAGTCCACAATGCACTGGAAGAGTATGGTTGCTTCGAGGCTTTGTTTTACAAAGTCCCCCAACACATTCGAAAGTCCATATTTCAATCAATGGAAGAACTTTTCAACCTCCCTTTACAAACCAAATTGCAGAATGTTTCCAAAAAAACCCTACCTTGGCCATGTTGGGCACCCCATGGTGGCACTATATATGAGAGCATGGGGGTTGATGATGCCAACGTCTATGAACAAGTTCAAAGCTTGATAAACACCTCGTGGCCTCAAGGAAACCCAAGCTTCTGGTTCATAACCCTTAATTCAAATTAACAACGTCTATGAACAAGTTCAAAGCTTTATAACTTTTATATTTTTGTGGCGGCAAAACTATACAATCCTTCTCATAGCAAGTTTCGGAGTTGGATCAGATCATCAGGAGGATGATTCTGGACAGCTTGGGGCTTGAAAAGTACTTCGAGGAACACCTAGAATCGACCAACTACCTTCTACGAATGATCAAATATAAAGGGCCTCAAACCAACGAGACTAAGTTAAGACTACCCACTCACACAAATGAGAACATTGTCACCATTTTGTACCAAAACCAAGTTGACGGGTTAGAAGTACAAACCAAAGATGGCAAATGGATCAATGCGAAGCCTTCACCGGACTATTTCATGATCTACTCTACATGAGTTGTTTTACCTCCTTCCAATTCCATTTACATGCAGAGTGGGATTTTAACCCTGATGGTCCTTGAACTTATACCGAAGTTTCATATTGGTCATCCAACTCTTTTTTATGTTGTGTTGGTCCTCCAACTTTGGCACACCGCACATGTTCAATTTAGTATTTCCATAACATTTCGTTGTTGTTTAGAAAAAAAAATTGAATCCAAATTGACGGTTTTACCCCTACAAAAATTGTATCCAAGTTCAAAGCTTGATTTCTTGTCTTGACTTCTGTAATTCAGATGCTGGCAAGAGAGCTCCCTCTGCTTTGAAGGCTTACTGTGGTGTCCATGACCTGGCCTTGTCTACTTAGCTTGGCACATTACCATTCTATGCCTTTATGTATATAGATGATAATGTGGCAATATTGTAATAATGTATGATGTTATATATGGTTCATTTCCCCACTTTTATGTCTAAATAAACTACTCTTTTCCCCATTTTTAAATTTTTATTTCGTATTCCTTATATTTCATTATCTAATTCACATATTTTGTTTTCTAATATACACATGGTGTTTCCTTTTTATCCATTTTTGGTAATTAATGAGGCTGTTGGCAAAAGAGTAAAATTTTCAAAACTAAACAAGCCAATAATAATAATAATAAAAGGTGCGCCGTTGCCGGGGATCGAACCCGGGTCGTCCGCGTGACAGGCGGAAATACTTACCACTATACTACAACGACTTTTGTTCTCAAGTCCTCATTGTAATCACTGTATTTCACGATTTAAAAAAAAAAAAAAAAACAAAGAAGCCATGGCTGACCTACTAGGGCCACAAGCCCATCCTAGGGAAGTAGTTTAGAAATTTGAGGCCCACTATGCGGCTTAAGCTGAGCCCAAGTATCCTTGGACCAGCTCTGCTATCATTTGTAGCTATGGGCCGATATGTACTCAACTTAAGGCATGCATCATCTTCCATAAGGCCGACAATTAGACCCCGCAAACTACACCGAAGAATCTCAGATCAAGCCTGACGGGATGAGTTCTTGAATATAAGCGGTAATCTAAACTACAAGAGGGTGAGTTAGTGTTCATTCACAAAAAAACATTACTTTGGTTCTTTTTCTTTTTTTAAACAACTTTCAGTCTACTACTCATTCTTCTTATGTGTGAATTTTGGTAAATATTTTTGGGCATTTTCTATGCAATGTGTTTGAAATAGTTTTATCGTATTTTCAGATGTTGTCTTTATGGTTGTTTGGTAATATTTATTATACCTTAACGTTCTAGAACGGGTAAACGGATGACACACGACACAACACACAAAATTAACAAATAAGTTTATCTATGGCTGTTTTTACATAAATGTATATATGATTTTATTTTCTTGGATTTTAATACTTTTTATTTTTTATTTTTAGTACAAGCAATAGTCTAAACTATAGAGGAGGGGTGGACTTCTTACTCACGCACACAACTATGATGTCGTAGGGATTCGAACCTGAGACTTTTAGTCTGCAAATCAATGCCCTTTGCCACTAGACTAGACCTCGTTAACTAAAAAATTAAACTTTACTAAAACGAATTGGATGTAAAAAAAAGTAATTTATTGTACGAATTTAAATGAGTGATTTTGTATTTGCCAAGCATCATCTCTTCTGATAATTGCCTTCCCCAGCTGTTTCATGCACGCGTGCAACTTGAGATTTTTTGTTGTAGACCTGCCGGTTTGTAGTGATGTATGTATGGACCATCAATATTCTGAATTTGTTTCATTTTCAATTCCAGTATATATTGTTATATGATTAGTACGCCTAGCATTTAACAATGCCTAACTTCATTCTTTTTTAGTTATTATATACTGCCTGAAATATTGAATATGGTGACAACTTATCTGTGACAAAAATAATAATAATTAACACGCAAATAGACAAACAATAATTAAATGAGGACCACAAAATGAAATGTTTTGAAAATATTAAAAATATGCATATAATTAATATATGTATGTCGTTTTATAAATATGAAAATTAATACATATTCTTGTTAGATATGGTACGTTACGTTTTGAAATTGAGGACCACACTTTTCAATGACATTTTACCTAATCACACTTTTGATTGTCTATAATATATATTATTCTAAATAATCATGCAAATTGAAAATCATTAAAGCATGTAATTCGGATCAACAAAATAGACGAACACATTGCTTCAAAAATAGACTATAATAACAACCATTTAATTGAGTGGTCAAATGGTTTCGGATCTAATTGATTTCTTTTTGCAGAGATGATCTTTGAGAGAATATCTAAAAACTAGATTGTTCATATTAGTGAAATACAATGTGTAGTGGGGCATACTAGGGTGTCCCTCAAATAAACTTATGCGATGAATCCTTCAACTAAAACTGTCGGTTATATATATGTATATAATGAAAGAAAAATACTTAGCTAGCACAGATGTATATTTTCCTTGTGAATGAAATATAGAAAATGAGTGTACGTGCACTAGTTTCATGTAAGTTTTTCTTATATACCTGACATATATCATGTTTGTATTGAAATTTCAAAAAATAAAAGTGCAGACTTATTATTGTGACTCTTTAGGTAGGCTTGAAAAAAAAAATTCATATTTGTCACTTCTAATTATTTAGTTTCAAAAGTCAATTTCAACCTGAATTTAAACTACGAAAGACATGGGACTAGTCTGAAGGAAGTTGAGGCTCCACCCCAAAAATAATTGACAATGGGGGGAGTAGCCCAACACCTCACATTCTCACATAATCCACATACAAAATTGGCTTTAAAAACGAGTAATTATTCAGTGTGGTTGTTACACAATCATCTTTTCTTTACCCTTCTTTTTTTCGCCAAACCTTTCTTCATCCCGCAATTTCTTTCATACATTCTCTCTTTATCTCTAACATTAAAACGATAACTACAAATAAAAGGTTACCAAGCATGCCCTTAGCCTGCGCTTAGTTCCTTATTTTTAAGCGGCTGTCAATGTCATTTTGTAACATTATCTTGTTTTTAAAAAGTGACGATTGTACGGTGCCTCCTTCCAAATACTTCTTAAATATTTCTGTGAATTCCCATCAAATATACCCTTATAATCTTTGTTTGTAAGCGTGACATATCACATCCCCTTACATTCAATCGTCTAAATTGTATAAATAGGCCAATTAAGTCGAGACTTGAAAGCTCATCTAAAACTGAAGGCAAAACAGCTTCCTTTTTCCCTCCCTATCAACCAAACCAGCATATCACAATGGGATCAGAAACACCTCTCAAACTTCCCGTCATAGATTTCTCCAACCAAAGCCTAACTCCAGGCACCACAGAGTGGAACACAGTGAGATCCCAAGTCCACAATGCACTCGAAGAGTATGGTTGCTTTGAGGCATTGTTTAACAAAGTCCCTTCACACATTCGAAAGTCCATATTTCAATCAATTGAAGAGCTTTTCGACCTCCCTTTGCAAACCAAATTGCAAAACGTTTCCAAGAAACCCTACCATGGCTATGTTGGGCAGTACCCCATGGTGCCACTCTACGAGAGCATGGGGGTTGATGATGCCAACGTCTATGAACAAGTTCAAAGCTTGACAAACACCTTGTGGCCTCAAGGAAACCCAAACTTTTGGTTCATGACATTAATTCTTTCTCCTATTTAACAATTTCGTTGTCAAATATGTTCTGATTTTGTCTTATCAGACAGTCTGACATGTTATGTTACTAGAAGGTTAATTTGAATCATTGATCACATATGTTTTATTATGTGATTTTGATTATCAATCTAACAACACATATAACATATCAAATGTCTGGTAAGAGAACATTACCATTAATTTCATAATTAAATATTTGGGGCTAATTTTTTTAAAAAAAAATTTTGGTGGCAGCAAAACTATACAATCCTTCTCGGAACAAGTTTCAGAGTTGGATCAAATCATCAGGAAGATGATTCTGGAGAGCTTGGGGCTTGAGAAGTACTTGGAGGAACACCTAGAATCAACCAACTACCTTCTTCGAGTGATGAAATATAAGGGACCTCAAACCAACGAGACTAAGTTGGGGCTAAATGCTCACACAGACAAGAACATTGTCACCATTTTGTACCAAAACCAAGTTGATGGGTTAGAAGTACAAACCAAAGATGGCAAATGGATCAATGTCAAGCCTTCACCAGACTCTTTCATCGCCATGATTGGCGATTCCCTCTACGTAAGTTGCATCACTTCCTCCAAATTCAATTTACATGCACATTAATTCCTCTAGAAATTAGTAAGTTTGAAGAAGAAGAAAAAATAATGTCGATATTGTGCTGGTTCTGTAGGCATGGACAAACGGGAGGCTGCATTCTCCATATCATAGGGTTATGATGAGTGGAAATGAGGCTAGGTACTCAACTGGATTGTTCTCTATCCCTAAGGAAGGCTACATAATAAAAGCCCCAGAGGAGGTTGTGGATGAAGATCACCCTTTGCTTTTTAAGCCCTTTGATCATGTTCAATTTCTCGGGTTCTATTATTCAGAGGCTGGGCAGAGAGCTCACTCTGCTTTGAAGACTTATTGTGGTGTCCAAGACTTTGCCTTTTCTAATTAGCAAATTGCAATTTCAATCAATCTCTTTCTTTGTGTAATATAATAAGTGGCAATATGTGTTCTCAAAAAAAAAAAGTGGCAGTATGTAATAATGTATATCTATTGTATTATTTTATCTATGGTTGATCTATCTGATCTATCTGTACTGTTGGCTTTTAGCACAATTTTGTTTTTCCACAATCTATATTTTTAAAAATAATAAGAAACTATATTCCCAAATAATAATAATAATAATAATAATAATAATAATAATAATAATAACAAAAAATACGCCGTTGCCGGGGATCGAACCCGGGTCGTCCGCGTGACAGGCGGAAATACTTACCACTATACTACAACGACTTTGTTGGCAAGGGGTTTTACACGTGGTGGTTTAGTATGCAGTAAGAAGCCTGCTACTTGTTTCGATATTCCTCCAAGCTCCAGTTAATTATTGGACAGATATCTTTTGGACTGGTTAATCATAAGAATGGTCGCATCTGTTTCTTGAAAGTATGATCTAAAAGATACTTGTAGATCAATTTTGCTATGTTCTTATTCAATAAAAAACATCAAGCATAACATAAAGAAAACACCTACTAATACCATGAAAATTTATATTAAAAGCGTATTTCACAAAGATAACATGTCACTATCGTGTGTTATGAAGGAACATTGACCCGGCCAATAAGGCTCGATCCAAGTGTAATTTTTCATATACGTTATATACAATAGCGGAATCAGGAATTTTTCTGGAGGTGTGCTAAAATTTTAATTTTAATTTTTTGTATAGAAGATCTATATAAACAATGAGAACCAAATTTTTTTTTTTTAGTATGCTAATTGATACAGTAAGAATCAAGTGGGAATCAGAAACTGAACTGTGGGAAGCAGAAACACGAACAAAAGTACAATTCGTAGCAGTAGCATATCCAAAAAATGTACACATAGAGGCATAAACACTAAAGCTTTGTTGCACTTGTAGATCTAAATGCTAACCTGTAAATCGGAAGAAGAAGAAAAGAGAAGAAACAATGGTTCCCACTCACGTGGCCTCCAAACCACAAAGTAATAAATAAAAAACCCAAGTTATATTAATATATATAGCAAGTATGTGACTTTGTGGGCCAACTAGCTTAACAAATGGTGGACTAATACTCGTGGGAGTAGGAAATATCTTATAAAATTTGCACCAAATTAGTATTTTATTAAATCTTGAACCAGGCTGAAGCCCACTCTAGTCTACATGTAGTTCCGCCCTTGGTTATATATATATGAGGTGGATCCGTGGAACTATGTTTTTTACACAAGTTTTGACACAATTTTTGAGCCATTAGATTACTCTACTTTCAATGGTAGAGATTAAACCTAACATGGGAAGTAGTTTTAATTTCTTAATTAGAGAATCATTAATTTTATTTTCTCTCTCATAAAAATAAAAGAAACGATTTTCTCTCTCTTCCCTTTTTCTTGGTAATCTCTCTTCTTTCTCGCACACATCTCTCTCTCTTTCATGAACCAGAAAAAATATCGGTCTCTTTTTCTCTCTCTATCTGCAACAAGAGTCTCCTCCCTCCCTCTCTTTCATGAAACCATAAAAGACCTCTGTCTCTTTTTGAGGGTTTGATTTAGGAATTTAAATCTTCTCATATCTGAAAATTTTGACTATTATTGTTTTTTTTTTTTTTCATTAAGAACTTTTATCGTTTTAATAGAGAGAGAATACAACGTGAAAATTTAATACACAACACTTGTTGATTATCTTGTAAAGAAGGCAAGTTCTATTGATCAACCTTCACTTTTACCAATTAGATGAGCTTAGAACTTCTTTAATTTGAATCACCATTCATGATTAAAAATGATGTTCTTAAAGGAAATTGTGATTCTCTTAATTAATTGAGAAGAGATTACAGAAGAGTATTTAACACTTGTCTACTCTATACAATAGATAAAGCCACCGGTACAAGGTGTTACAACAACTCTAACTAATTACTTGCAAGAGTAACTAATGACAAACTAATCTAATCAGCAAACTACTCTCTTTAGCCCCCCGCAAGCTAAAGTGGGGATTGCACACTGTAAGCTTGGATCGAAGATAAGCATGTCGGGCAGAAGGAAGAGACTTTGTAAAGATATATGTGAGCTGATTAGTAGTGTCAACAAACTTTAAATGAAGAATACCATGTTGAACCAGCTCCCTGATGAAGTGATATATATATATATGTACAGAGAGCTTTCATTGAGAGATCCCTCAAATTAGCTTACTTGAGGGACACCTTTGTAGGGCCCTCTCTGTATTGTATTTCACTAATCCAAACTGTCTATGTTTTAGATACTCATTCAAAAATCATTTCTACAAAAAATCACTTGAATCCGATACCGTTTGATCACTCAATTGTGTTATTGAAATTTTAATACTTTCTTTAGGCACTGTATTCATTGATATTATAGGATACAATTGGATATCGAAACGGTTTCCGATTTGTTTAATTTTTTGCAAGAATGATCTATGAATGTAGACTTAAAAAATAGATGGTTTGGATCGTTGGAAAAAAATTTGTAGGGTACCCTAAAGGGTGTCCCTCAAATAAAATTATTTGATGAATCCCTCAATAGAAAAGGACTGTATATATATAATACAAACGATATTGGGGGAGGGGAGAATCGAACCTAAGACCTCAGACGTAGGAATAAATATTTTCTAACTACTTGAACTACAAGCCTCTTGCTTCATGTATGTTATCTTGCCGTACATGATTTTGTCAAATCTAATTGTAAGCCCTACGGACCATGATGCATGCCTTGAGTACATATCGGGCCAGACCTATACTCATGTCTAGTTTATGTTTGTGTTTCTGGGCTTCGGCCTCATCCAACAAAAATATTGACGATTCTACAGGCCTCACGGCTACACATGATGGCTCTTTCAAGTATACTTGGGTGCATCTAAAACCCCTCAAAAATAAAAAACAAAATTGGACTAGAGTGGGCCTAGAGTTATACCAGAAACTCCAATCCAAAATTTAGTGTGATAGGTTTTTTTTTTTTTTTGAGAAAGAGAATTCATTAATAGAACCAAAGACGTTCAAAGAACGACATGATACAGTGGCCTCATTAAAACCTTCCTAGGACAACCTCATGGGACAAACCCCAAGGGAGGAAAGAGTACCACACATGTCATGGACTAACAAGAGAGTCTGATTCAGGTCACTTGGGACCAATACAATAAAAGAAGAAATCAAAAACAAAAACTAACACATAGACCTCCGACGAGAACCGCAACTATAGACCAACACAGTAGACCCACATGAGAGGACCGCAGAACATCCCAGTTGTCAAAAGAAGCATTCTATGAGAAAAATCATAGTCATCTGACACCCACACAAATTGCACTACTACAAAATAGTTAAACCACGACACAAAATAGACGACGGTGCATCTTAAAACCGTCGTTATGTTTTAAAAGACGACGGTGTTTTTAAAACCGTCATGATATATCATCTTATACACTACTAGCGTTAGATTGATTTTTAAAAGACGACGCTTGTCACTAACAAGCGTCGTCTTTTAAAACATGCTGAACAAAAAAAAGGCCACTTGATTTTTAAAAGACGACGCTTGTTAGTGACAAGCGTCGTCTTTTAAAAATCAAGTGGCCTTTTTTTTGTAAAGACACGTTTTTTTTTAAGGAATTGTTGTCTATTATATGTAAAGACGACCCTTTTTAAAAAAAAACCGTCATCTTTACATATAATAGACGACGGTTTTTTTTATTTAAAAAAGGGACATTGCATGGGTAGATGACCATGAGTTTAGCATTAAAGAGAGAGGGGGCTGTGAATTCCTATGAGAAACAAGGGTTCTAAGGAAATGGGGAAGGGGTTCTAAGAAGGTTTGTTGAAGAGAGAGAGAGAGAGAGATGGAGGAATAACAATGGGTGTGTTGAGTAGTTTCTGGCAGCTTGACGAAAGCTCTGTCAAGCACTGGATCAGTTCTGCCAGGAGGGAAAATGGGGAAGAATGATGAATAGTGCACGAAATTGCTAGGTTTTGAAGATGAGAGGGAAGCTTGCTCTCTGGATTTGTGTTGTAAGGATGAGAGATGATGCTTGCTCTCTTAATGTGATTTTTTAATGGGTAGGAGATGGCCCTTTTTATAGGCGCTGGAAGCCATTCTTTTCCAAGAAACCCTAATGGTTTCTATCCATTTTGGTCAAGCTTTTTCCTTCCTTTTTCCTCCATTCCTTTGACTTATCTTCTCATGGTAAAAATCTCATCTGCCTAATCTCACAAAATCAAGAATTTTTGGGAGCTCAATACTCTTCCGTTCATCCCACATATCATACGACCGTTGCAATCCAGCAACGCGTCAGAGCACCACCTAAAAAATCCACCATTAACACCATCATTAACGGCCTTGTAGCTCAAGCCGTGAACCTGATGACCAAGATCAGTTCCTCTCTCGACCATAATCGCTCTGATTAGAAGTTAGACTCAAACAGGCGCGCAACTCATCCATCCATCCACTCACATCACCCTCGAATGCATGGTAGACCATGCTGGCACGCCCGTGCGTAACCGCACAGCACCAAAGAAGGATGACCCGTGTTGACGCGGTTCCCCTCGACCCGGAGCACCAGGCCGTGAGATTTGCAACCGCCAACAAGAACGTGACTTGGCTTGGCATGATTAGCTTGGATTTGCTACGAGGATGTGGATAATCTAATGGTTGAGTTGAATCAAGATATAACTTGATATGGCATGAGGGTTTGCTTTTCCGGCAGCATGAATATAGAGCTTGTGTTATTTTCCAGGAGCATCTCGTACAACGCATCATTATCTTCCATGTTTTGCTTGGCTTGAATCTTGGTTATTGGGGTTTTGGAATTGCTGGTGGTGGTGATTGCAATGAATTCCTTCCTCAACCCCCAAGTGCACCATAATCATCATAAAAGATTTGATTAGCATGAGCTGTAAAAACTCTTGTAGCGTGGCCTTCTGAGTTGTTTGGGACATTGCATGGCGTGATGAACTTAGGATATTCCTTTGTTGCAATGGTGAAAATTTGACATGATAGCATGGCTTCCTCCCTGTGCTTCCAGTGGCTAGAACTGCCACGTTCTAACATTGTCATTTTTATGATGACTATATTGCTTGAAAAGCTTGATATTGTGATATCTGGTTTGGTTTGCTTGAAATGTTTGTACCAAGTGAAATGCTTGAGTTGCATGGCTTGTGTGGATTGATTCACAAATGCTTGTATTGATGCATGGTGGGTTGAAGAAGAGATACGGGCTTGAGAGGGCATAAGAGAGCTGGGCACGTTATCTCCTTGACTGGCTTGGTCTTCACGTGGGCAAAATTGTGTTGCCCCTTACTTTTGAATTTTTTATTTGCAAGTGGCTGTTCTCCTTTCCTTCATTTGGCATGGCATGCTTTATTTTCTGATTTTCTCTCACTCTTCTTTCTTCTTCTTCTTCAAGACCCAGACCCGTGGGTATTGTTCATCGACACAGAAGTCAGATTTTGAAGCTCGGATCAGAAAACTTCCTTGATAAAAGTTGTTCATCTGCTTGAGTACTTTAGCCTGTAAAAATTTGAGAATTTTTTGAATTTTTCTGATGCCTCAAAGTTAGTCTGCAACTTCTATATTCATCCATGGCTGGTGAGTTTCTGCATATTCTGCTTCTACCTATGTTTTTAACTTCTGATGCTCGGATGATTGCGCTTGCTTCACAAAATTTTCTCAAAATTATGTTGTTGATGACCTACCCGAAATTGGGGATCATCCAACCATTGTAGTGTTCTCTACCCTCATTTTTCTGAAGCATGCTCATGAATTGATGTTGATGTTTTGTTGCATGCTTGTTTTCTATGCTTGAAGCTTGAATTCCATTGCACTTCTAAAAACTGGTGAGTTAGGTACTGAATTTTGAGGCTGAGCTTTCGATTTAGGATTCTAGCTTGGTGATAAACAAGACTCATACAAGCTCACTTGGGTAATGCATGCCAAGTGTTTGTGAAAATGTCTCAAAGAGCTTGTGGGCTGTTCTTTGAACTTTCGAAATGTTTTTTGGGAATCTAAGGTGAAGATTTTGACACATGAAAATAGACTTCTCAATGGTTGTGTTGGAATTGGTCTTATGCCATTTGAAGGAAAAATGAATTTTTGGTGCAATTTCAAAGAGCTAAACTGCTGGAATTGTGTAGTTTATGCTGCATGGCATATTTTGGGAATCTGTTTGACATGCTTCCCTAACTCTAAATGCAACAAAATTTTGGGAAAATGAAGCTTGATATGTCTAGTTATAATCTGGAAAGTTTGGGAATTGTTGGTTGTAAGCTTGATTTCTAGTGATTTTCCAAATGTGGGATGTTTCAGCTATAATGGTTGAAAAACTTGTGTATAAGTTTTGCTTGGCATGTTGCTTTTGTTTGAGAATTTAGCATGTCCTTTCTCTTGGCATTGAGTGCTGATATGGGAATTACTAGAGCATGATCTTGAGAAATATTGTTGTGAGAGCATGATGTTGTATGGTTTTGTCGCAAGAGCATGAGTTCTTCAATTTGCTTGAAATGCTAGTGTTGAAGCATTCATCTTCATAAAATAAGCATCCCTTTTCGGCGTCTGATTCTTAGCTAGTGTATCTTTTCAGACTTGATTAAGAAGCTCCAAAGCATGAGAAGTGTCATCTTCTTACTAATTTGCTAGGAATTTACAGCATGAAGGTGAGTTTTGGTTGCTTGCACCTTAACTTGCGATATGAAGGCTTATGGAAGATTTGAATTGCTTGACCAGAGATACTTTGGATGAGACAGAGAACAAGCTAGTTGTTGAGGCTACTTTGAGTCTTCTTTCACATATGTAATGAGTTTGTTGAATTGTTGCAAGGATAAATTGAGTTATGGGGGTTAAGGAGCATATACACTAGCATGATGTTTGAAATAGGGCAAGGGCTAAGAAGATTTGAAATAAGGCAATTGCCATAAATTCTTTGCTTGTAGAGTAGGAGCTGGAAGAATGTAACTTGGCTTGGAGTGATATAGCTTGGACTTGCTATGAGGATGTGAATAATTTTCACACAACTCTTGGAACCGAGGTATAGCTTAGTTTAGCATGAGAAACTTTGAAGTGCTTATGCTTGACTCAATTTTTTTTGAAGCCCCTAAGTATTTTGGAGTTTGCACGTGCAATTTGCTCAATGGCATGAATGATGGACTTGCCTAAGCCCCCAGCCCTCGTACAAGATCTGGTTTTGCTTGAAAATGGAGATCTAAGACACAAGCAAAAGGCACATGTCAGTAACCATTATTATGCTTGTTCTGCAAAGTAGATAGCCAACAAAAGGGAAAAAAAAAAAAAAAAAAAAGAGAGAATGTTCTTATCTCTTTATTTTCTCTAGTTTATTGCTTCTGGTCTTCGACTTTGGAGGTATTGGTGAAGATAGCGGCCTAATCCCCAGCAGAGTCGCCAATTTATGTAGGGGCTTTTTTGTTCCAGCAGCTTGACGAATGGGCCTGGGCTGCTGTAAAGAGCAAATTGCTAGAATCGCCCCTTGTGTCTGAGTTCGAGGATCAGACCCCAAGAGTGTTTCGAAAGGGTAGCTGAGACTTAGGAAACACCTTGGTCTTCTTTACCAATGAAACCGATAGTCGCTTACAGATAAATTCTTGGCTTGACATGAGAAGCTTGTGGCATGGATGCAAAGCAATCATAAGTTTAGCATTAAAGAGAGAGAGGGCTATGAATTCCTATGAGAAACAGGGGTTTTAAGGAAATGAGGAAGAGGTTCTAAGAAGGTTTGTTGAAGAGAGAGAGAGATGGAGGAATAACAATGGGTGTGTTGGGTAGTTTCCGGCAGCGTGAAGAAAGCTCTGTCAAGCACTGGATCAGTTCTGCCAGGAGGGAAAATGGGGAAGAAGGATGAATAGTGCACGAAATTGCTAGGTTTTGAAGATGAGAGGGAAGCTTGCTCTCCGAATTTGTGTTTTAAGGATGAGAGATGATGCTTGCTCTCTTAATGTGGTTTTTTGATGGGTAGGAGATGGCCCTTTTTATAGGCGCTGGAAGCCATTCTTTTCCAAGAAACCCTAATGGTTTCTATCCATTTTGGTCAAGCTTTTTCCTTCCTTTTTCCTCCCTTCCTTTGACTTATCTTATCATGGTAAAAATCTCATCTGCCTAATCTCACAAAATCAAGGATTTTTGGGAGCTCAATACTCTTCCTACGGCTGCCTCAATGGAGAATTCCTATTCCCAGCCATCTCCCTCCTTTCTTTCCTTCCTTCTTCCATGGCCAGGTCTGATGAGAGAAAGGAAATGGGTATGCACGCTGGTTTGAATGGTGTTTTGCTCAAGTATCCTTTGGTTTTTTGGATGGCTTGTGTTGTGAATTGTCTTTGGCCATGTGCTGGAGATTCCCAGCAGCCTGCATACATAGGCAACTTTGGCTTTTGTCGAGGCTTTTGTGTCTAGCCATGTGCTGGAGATTGCAGATATTTTCTTCTTGGTTGCTTGGGCTTTCCTAAGGTGATGGGTTAGCCAATTAAGAGAATGGGCTAATCTCCTTAGGTAATGGGCTATTTTATCAAAATGATGGGCTAATTTTCCTAGAGTATTTGGGCTGGTTTTTCTAAAGTATTGGGCTTTTTTCTCTCTTTTATGCTTACCCACATATTTAGGCTCAAGAAATGGGCTTGAGTTTCGGGGCTCCCAAGCAGCCCAAAACTTCCATTTCTCAGCTCATCAATGGGCCTTATGAAAACTCGTAACCATCCATTCCACAACCCGCTCAACAAGCCTTAGGCATTCGCATGGCTTAGGCCCACTTAAGCTTGTAGCGTGGCGTGTTGCTTATTTGCTTGGCGTGGCACATGTGCAAGTGCATATGACGAACTCTTACGTACCCAAGTTGGGTTTTTTCCCAAGTTGGGTGTCTTGCTGGGCTATAAATATATTTGGGCCTAGCCTTGAATTTTTTGGGCCTCAACAGTTATGTTGTAAATGGGCTTTGGGTGTGTTTTTAAAGTCCATTTTATATAGGGCTTTTTTATAATTTGGGCTCCTATATTGGGTATAATAGTGAATCTCCCAATTCTGAATTAGTGGGCCACACTTACCCATTAATTTCCAAATCTTGGAACTATGTTGGTTTGATCCCGTCAAGGGTACGTATGCAGTATAGCATCCCAATAGACGCAATTGCAACCAAATTTGAATCTCTAGTTTATCCTAACCAAACTCGCCAAAACACTTTTCCAGTGCAAATGACAATTTTAGAAAATTAGTGGCTTAATCGAAATTGCTCATTATTTTTCTTGGACATTGACGATAAGAAAAATCGTACAAAACCATCCAATTTTTCCCATGGGTCATCTACCCATGCAAATTTCAATGAAATTAAATTCAAATCTCTCAAACACAAATTCTTAGTTAGTTGGCCACAGTTACCCATTAATTTCCAATTTTCTCATGGGTCATCTACTTCTGAAAATTTCAACATCTCCAAATTGTCTCAAAGACACAAATTCTTAATTAGTGGGCCACACTTACCCATTAATTTCCAAATCAATTCCGAACTATGTTGGTTTGATCCATTCGAAAGGGTACGTAGGCAATCTAAATGCAGCCGTCCGAATCTCAATTCCATATCAAATCCCCGGTTTATTCAACTAAATTCACTTAAACATTTCTCAATACAATTCAAATCAAATTTCCCTCACAATGAGTCATTTATTCATTGCAATTCTTTGTACTACAAGTGGCTTGATTCCCGCAAGGGATACGTAGGCACTCTGAGGTTCGACTTAGAAGCAGCTGCAAAACCAAACACACACATTTTGTTTCTTTATGATGGAATCAAAAGGTGTTCCCTTGAAGCAAGGGATTGTAATTAAGAGACACCGCGTCTCGAATGGGTCGAACCTAAAATAATAAAATCCCATTATTTAATTAGTGGTGGTGAAATTATATTGGAAGGTTCACATTTTTCTTCAACAAATGCCTTAATGATTTAAAATTTACATAATTTTTTGCAAGGATGATCTCCGAATGAAGATGTGAAAAATAGATGGTTTGAATCGTTGAACAAAATTTCACAAGAGACCCTAAAGTGTGTCCCTCAAATAATTTATTTGAGAGATCCCTCAATAAAAAGGGACTACAGGGTCTTATATATATATAAATGCTAGAGCTGGGCTTAGATGGGTGGACTAGAGAGTCAAAACGCAAAAGTTTAAAGGATATATGTGGTAGATAGTTGCAATGCATTGTAAATCATATCAGATGCAGCCCTTAGGGCAACTTCAACATAACTAAACTTGCCCTTCTTTATAAGATAATTTAGTCATCCAACTAAATAGATGGTTGGTCATGAGGACCTTAATTTGTTATTAGAATCATTGATTTGTTTGATGGAGAGAGGAGGCGACTGAGGGATGGGATGGAGAGAGGTGGTGGAGGCGGTCCTTTACCAATTGAATTGTTTTTTTTTTTGGGGGGGAGGGGGGTGGTCATGTGCGAAGGGAAAAACCGGGGAGAGAGAGAGAGGAGAGAAAGAAAAATCTGGTTTTTAAAAACCCATTTCGAAATATTTACGGTTTTGCCACTATGCTTCCTTTGATCGTAACTTTTTCATTACAACTCCGGTTTGAACCCACTTCATGTCGACGAACTCATCTCGACACGATCTACGTTATGGTGCCATTCATTTCCCCAAAATCTTTCCGGATTAAAAAGTGACCAAAATGACCCTATCCCCGACGACAAAATTGTAAATTCATAATTAAATAAATTAATCAAATTTAATGAATACTTAAATTAGGGTCGGGATGTTACAACCGTCCAAATCTCAATTCCATATTGAATCCCTGGTTTATTCAGCTAAATTCACTTAAACATTTCTCAATACAATTCAAATCAAATTTCCCTCGCAATGAGTCATTTATTCATTGCAATTCTTTGAACTACGAGTGGCTTGATTCCTGCAAGGGATACGTAGGCACCCTGAGGTTCGACTTAAGGGCAGTTGAAAAACCAAACACACACGTTCTATCAAAGGGTGTTCCCTTGAAGCAAGGGATTCTAATTAGGAGACACAACGTCTCCAATGGGTCGAACCTAAAATAATAAAACCTCATTATTTAATTAGTTGTGGTGAAATTATATTGGGAGGTTCACATTTTTCTTCAACAGATGCCTTAATGATTTTCGATTTACATAATTTTTTGCAAGGATGCTCTCTGAATGAAGATGTAAAAAATAGATGGTTTGAATCGTTGAATAAAATTTTATAAAAGAGCCTAAAGGGTGTCCCTCAAATAAAATTATTTAAGAGATCCCTCAATAAAAGGGGACTGTAAGGTCTTATATATATATAAATGCTAGAGCTGGGCTTAGATGGGTGCACTAGAGAGTCAAAATACAAAAGTTTAAAGGGTATATGTGGTAGATAGTTGCAATGCATTGTAAATCAGATCAGATGCAGCCCTCAGGGAAACTTCAACATAACTAAACCTCCCCTTCTTTATAAGATCGTTTAGTCATCCAACGAAATAGACGGTTGGTCATGAGGACCTTAATTTGTTATCAGAATCGTTGATTTGTTCGATATATTTGATTAAGTTTTAAAAGATATATGTTTAAATGGTGATTTAGAAAACCAACATTTTCAATTATGACATGTGTATAGTGAATCGTTATTCACAATGGGGCGGATAAGAGAAGAGGGTGCATCTATGTATTGTGCTATTATAAATTAGTTATGATCTATTGGTCACCACTAAGCCATTGGCCGTGAAAATTTGTAATCATCAACCGTGGTGACATCAAAATTGAATCGCAACTTGAACCTAGTCTGAAACTCTGAATGCACCCAGATTTTCATAGACTAATAATGATCTGCTTTCTTTTAATTCTTCTTTCATTTGTATTCATTTGTATTCATTTGCCTTATTTTAAAATTCTTAAATTGAGAGGTCTCTCTCTCTCTCTCTCTCTCTCTCTCTCTCTCTTCATGCATATCTTGTTAGATTCTGAGTACCAACTGGCAGCAGAATCACGTCCTGTTGATGCATCCTTTTCAGTTGAAGTAAAATCAATCATACCATCGATTCTAGATTTATTTATGAGTGTGTCTTCTCTTGATTTAAATAAAGTGACTAGCCCCTCCTGGATTCGGTGTTATTTCAATCAGACTCATTGATACATTAGCTTCATGATTTTGAGGTGTAAAAGTTTTTTAATCATTGGAAAAGACATTAGTGTATGCATTGCAATTATCTTCTTGGCATTGGCCTGCTGTTGGCTTCTAATCCTCTAAAAAAGCGAAAATAGAGAGTCAACAATTTGATCTACAAAATCTCGATCAATCACAGTCTTAGACTATATTATTATAAAAATAAAAGTTTACGTACGCATGTCAAATTGAAATTTGTCTCCGATGATAAATTATTTCTTCCAAGTAAAGAGCCAAGCATTTTTCAACAAAAACTTACACTCATGAATACACACACGGAAAGAACTATATTAGACGTTTTATTTGACGCATATCGTGGAGTTTACTTCAATTAGTAATCAACAATTGTCCATAGTGTCAATGTCACAACAATAACTAGCATCTTCTGATAATATTAATAACCTTAATTAAAACATATAGCCTTGCACCTCTAAACTACAAATTCCTAAACAACACATTTGAGTTGTTATTTCCGTCTCCACGCACAAAAATAATTATATACCTCTTTCTATGTATCTCTCTCATCACACGACACGAGTCATGTGTAATGTAAAATATAAAAAGAGGGGTATATACAACATGTAATATGGAAGTTTCTTTCTCACACATAAAGTAATAAGATTATTCCCAATAGGAAACAGTAAATATTGATTTAACTAGAGGCTAAAGTCAAGTGACGAGGGGATGTGAAAGTTGAACCTATATGACCTGAAAATCATGCATGATGGTACATCGATGGTATAGCAATGAATTTTAGTGAAACTTCATATTCATAAAATCTTAGATTAAGATTTAACCAGCTAATCAATGATTTGATTTGAATGCAAAATAGAGGAGCACAATCATTTTGCTTTGACAAACAAGCAGCAAAGCGTACGTTGTTTCTGCCTGAGTATTGTGCGGCATTCTAATAATAATTATTAATTGCACCCGGTACGAATCTTTCATCGATCATTTTGTAAGTGTAAGGGCATCTTCAATAATAGTAGCAAATAAAACTCTTCAAATTGAAGTTTGTTGACTTACGTGGCAATTTGAAAAGCCTTATTTGCTACTTGAATAATTTTTGCTCCAACAAACTCTTCAATTGAATTAATGCAATATCTTGAAAAATAATGAAAACATATGAAAAATGTCTATGTATTTATTACATGAAAAAAAAAAAAGAAAAAAAAAAAGAGATTTTCTATTTAAACCCCACACTTCTCTTAGTTCACCCCATGTTCTAAGTTCACCCCATCTTTTAATTTAAATTTTCACAATTTCTAAGAAAACCCCACTATCTTCCCAAACTACCCTTAAATACACCCCAAACTGAAAAAATAAGAAATAAAAGATATTTTCTATTTAAACCCCACAATTTTCTTTGTTTCTAGCAAAAAAAAGGGCAAACAAATGGAACCCCAAACCCGAAATTTAATACTTTCTAGAGAAAGAGAACAACTTTACCTCTCTCAAAGTAGAGGAGTTTGTCATGATCTGATCCAATTTATACTTTACATATGTCCTGATCCAATTTAAATAGGATGTAGAAGAGTGTATTTTTCTAAAACTTAATGTAAAGAGTGGTGGGGTGTGTGTATAGATGTACTAGGGTTAATTATTAAGTTGGATGACCTTTTTTTTCTTTTTACACAATAATAAAACTTACAACTTAATGATTTAAGTATTGGGGTGAACAAAGAAAAGTGTGGGGTTTAAATAGAAAATCTCAAAAAAAAAAATTGCATGTTTTTAACATTTTCAAGGTAGGTTTTGTTTTTCCAAAGTAAAATTAAATGTTTGAAGAGCCAAAGTCAACTTACCAGTCTTGAAGAGAGGGAAAGAGATTGCAGCTTTGACGACTGAGGTTGAAGAGCGTATTTGAGAGAGTTTTTCTAATGTGGCTCACCTATTTTAGACTTCCAAAGTTGTTGAAGAGGCTATAGGAGATGCTCTTAGGGTAAAAATTGCTCATTCCATGAAGAGAGTGGAATATATAAGGTTGTAGGGTTTTCTATGATCAGTGATGAAATTCCAAAAATCTTTCTTTGTTTGCCACCCTTAAGAAAAATAGGGTTGCTAGAGCATTTCTAATGGGCGGTGTAAATGTTGTGGATTCGCCGGTATTCATAGTTTAAAAGTTGAATCTATGTTTTATTAGTGATTGCTTTGGGATTAATCCGTCAGCATTTAGGCTAGCTTATCAAGTAAAACCCAACCTAGGTTATCCATAACAAACATGGTTTCTTATTAGCTATAAATATTTGTGGATCAAAATAGCTAAGTGAGATATATTCTTAAGTTGTGGTGTCCTATATATGCACAACTGTACAAACTAGTTTAATTGAGAAAAGGAAGGTGAGAGGAAACAAACAAACAGCTCCCTAACCAAAGACGCGAGAAAAAATAAAATAGAAAAGAAACAAGTCGTAAAGGTAAAAAACTGCCTCAATGCATATCCCATGAACATGATAGGGGGAGGAATCGTCCAAAAAAAAAAAAATGATAGGGAGAGGACCAATTGTTTGGGGTTAAATGTCAGCCATTGCCAAGAAGCACGTGGTGTGGTGGCAGAGGGCAATGCCATGAGCTCCATTCAACTCAGAGGACAGTTTTAGTTCATAGAAATGCCTGACAAAATACATAAACTACGTCCTCACAAAATAATTTGGCATTCTGATTTTATTGAAATCAATCACACAGAAAGTGAATCACAATGCGACAACTTTGGCCTGATATTCTTCAGGATCAACATTACAATCATTGCTTCATAGCCTCATGTTTTATTTTTTAACTTATTATCGATTTGTGGGTAACAATCAGTGAGTTTCTTTTTTTCTTTATACAAGCGATATTGAGCAAGGGAAAAATTGAATACGAAACCTCGAATGTAAAAATAACTGTTTTTAACTACTGGAATTACAAACCCGTTTCATGGATGGGGTTTTTTAGTCCCATTAAATTTTCGAAGCTCCATTTAAGCACTTTATTTATTTATTTAGAACCATGTCTTATTCATTGGAAGTGATATCCCTTTGTATCCGGGGCCAAAATATGTCGGTTTATGTGTCTTTTATTGGAACATTCAAATTGGTCGATTTTCCCTCTATCTCTTTCAAAAACAAGGACAAAAGACACCAGCAGCCAGCAGGGACTCCTTGTTTGCATCCCCTTTGCATGATTTGAATTAATATATTTTATATAATTGCTTTGGCTCTTGGATATTTTTTTATCTTTTATTTATCATTTTTCAATTGAAATGTATTGTCTAATTTTTTTTTCTTAGAATGATCCAAGAAATGGGAGTCCCCAAAAACATGGGCAGCCAATTGCAAAATAATTTTACACCAAAAAGAGTATTTACATAGAATTTTTTGGTAGCAAATGGAAATTTTATTTATCTACCCGACCTTTACGCTGTTGTGATCACTTACATCAACTAATGCATTTAGAGGAGCACAAAGGAGGACAGATGAAAGTGCCTTATTGAAATGCTTTGCCTTTGTGCCAAGGTACTCATTCCAAGTAATTGGCCGGTAGAGAGGAGGCTGACTTGGGCCTAGTAATTTTGAAAGGGGTGAGATTTGGACACTAGCTGGGGGTCCGTATAAATAAGCGATGGATAAACGGTGTCTGCTCCGGTTCACCACTGCCCGGTGAAGGACACTCGGGTACAACCCATTAGATAATATATGGATGAGATCACCGACGTTGACCACGAGAGCACCGGGCAATGGCGGAACTGTGACCCACCCGGTGCCCTCCCGGAGGACTTGCAAGCCACTAGTGTTGTTTTGGTAAAGGATTGTGAGGAGGGTAGAATCAGTATGCGCTGCCAAACCCATGGCCCGATCTGGGTCCGGGCAAGCCGGGTACGAATTCAATTGTAAGGCAGCGGATGCATCTCTGAAGTCACCTTTTGGCCCAGCCCATTTGACGTCTTCCATGGATATACCTAGTGAGCCAAGCATTAGCCACATCAGCCTCCCGGCAAGCCTTTTCATCACCTTCTCATATTCTTCAATAATATTACTGAAAAAACAAGCAAATCAAAATCAAAACACTGTTAATACATAACAAACAAGGATGCTATTATGATGGATGGTTAGCAAAGTAAACATTTATAACAAGTAGATTTAATCTTTCGGATATTTTCACAAACCAAATCTTCTCAGTGGGTCCATGGCTCTCATTGTAATCTTTTGCAACTTGCGTTTTGTAAAGAAAATGGGTCTTTTGCCTACATGGCCATTGGCCATTGGCCATAGTACTTTCACCACCCAAAAACCCCAACAAATTTTTAAAAAATAAATAAACTAAAATAAAATAAATATTAAGAATGAGGTTATTGAATTAATGTGATTAAATTAGTACCAGAATTTGTTGTAATCTTGGGGCCAAAGTTGACGAAAATGTTCAAGTGGAGAGCCAACAATAGTGAAGCCCTCAGACCACATGAGCTTCTGAAAAAACGAAGATATCCGAGCAAAGCCATAGCCGGAAATGCCGTCCGGCGATCGAGCGGCCTTGAGCTTCTGCTGAACCGGCAGAGAGAAAAGGCTTCTGCCAGCAGATTCAATGTCGTCAAGAAGCTTGCTCGGGATGCCATGGTTGGTGACTTGGAAGACACCCCAAGTTCGACATGCATGGCCTGTGAGCTTAAGGGCATTGGGGTCAGAGAGATCAATGACTGGAACAGAGTCTTGCTCTGCCCCAAATGAGCCCGGAGAAGAAGGGTACTGGTCATCGTTTTGGCTCCATGCATAGGAGTCTGGAAGCTCCTGCAATGAGCTGAAATCTGGGTGCTTCAGTTGGAGATTGAGAGGGTGGGATTTGAAGGCATCAGAGAGTCTTGCAGGCATGGTGGTGGTGGTGGGTGATATAAGTTCGTTGATCAAGAGGGTTTCTTTTGAATTGGAGAAAATTACAGCAGAGAGAAGATGGGTTTTGTGTTTGTGTGGTTAGAAGAAAATTAAGGGTGTGCTGAGGATTTTTGGAGGAGATGTGGTTAGAAACAAGTATAATGGTGGAAGTACTTGTTGTTTGAAAACATAGGATGGTGATATAAAAGAAAGATAAGGCTTAGGGAGTTTATATAGAGATGGCGGACAAGATAGCGACAACTTGGCCAAGTCCCCCCCTCCACCCCAAAACGAAGTTATATCTTGGAAAAGTATATAAACCCAAAAATTAAAATAAATTTTTTCATGTAATTTAGAAGGTTCGTGAATTTTAAGTTCATGTATTAATTCCTTTTTTGGGTGTGTTTTTTTTGTCTTCCTTTGTGGATAGTTCATGTAATTGCCTAATGGGTTATTGTGTACTTGTGTGAAATAGAGGTAACACAATTTTGTTATTTTCGGCCAATCAAGACATGTAACACGTGATAAATTTTTCTATATAGCAGTCTATGATTGATTGAGAATAGCAAAACAGTGCTATTCCTACTTCATACAAATTTTTCCGGTTTTTCCGTTGTGCGAGTGTGCTGTTTTGGTTTGGAGAGGGCGGGTCGTTTTGTTCGAAGGGTGCATGTTGAGCTGCGCATTTGGACAAGGGAAAGAACAAAAATGAAAAGGACCATCTTGGCCTCTACAACCATGAAAGTGTAGTATAAACAATAAAACCGAATGAGGGGATTTAAAGACATCTAAACTTAAAACCCTCTCAAAACCAAAACGAGTTTCGGTGAAAAGAAGACACTTCCCACTCTCCATGTGCCTTTGTCTTGTCCTCAAGTAGAAAAACATCTAAATCAACGAACCTCCTCCCCCTAATCTTGGTCCTCATCTCTATTCAATACGCAACAGCCCTTTCTTTTGGGTCGTATATGACCAAATTACCCTTTTTGAAATTGATGAAATTTTCTCCTGTCTATGGTGGTTAGGGGACCCAATGTTGTGCTTTAGAATTCTCTTTATCATTAAGGCATTGACCAATTAAGTGGGGGTTTCCTTGTTAGGTAGTAGTTATTGTTCATATCAAACATAACAAATTATATTAATTTTTATTTATGATTAAATTTTGGAATGTACATGTTATGTTTTTGCTCAAGAAAGGGTGGAGTCGGGATTCAACATTTTGGGGATCATAAGCTGAAATATAGCTATGACATGCATGATAACATTTCCACGTGATATAGCATTATTGATCAAAAATTGCAAAACAATGTTATCCCCGTTGCAGCTAAGTTTTTCTCCACCCTCCTCCGCCCCTCATTGTGATTCAGTCATCGTAGTGGCCGTGGCCCCCATCATCCTTGGGTTGTTAGTTACTCATCTTACAACATGACAAAGAAGTCTCCATCTGAATTTTTCCCTTTTGGAGGGGTAATTGTGTCTGCCAAAATAAAAATTAAAGGTCGAGATGAAATGAGTGGTCTAATGCTTTTTTTTCACTTATATAATAATTGGTCATTTCCAAGAAAAGTAGTAAAGTTTCTTTTGGTTTTTGCGGTTAGATTTGTAGGTGTTTGTCCCATACGACCCCAATTGGGGCTCCTAAAAATCCATCACCTTTAATGCTAACGAACATTTTTAGAGGTGGTGTTCCAAAACGTTGCCTAATGGGTCGTTTGTGTTCCTTTGGTTTAAAATCTTTTCCCTTGTCCCTTGGTTTCTTACTTTTTCTCCCCTCGACAACAAGTTAGGAAAACCTCTTATTATTTTTGTTTTGTTTTTGTTTTTTTGTGGTTGCTGTGGCATGGGCAGTGGGCACACTAATAAACCATGATATTTTAATTCTGATGTCATATATGAGTCATGCACCCCAACCCCATCTGGCCATGTATAATGTCTCATGAGATATGACCATCAATATCATACATGGGACATGTGCTCGTGAGATACCCACAACAACACATGCATATACTCACTCCACATGCATGTGCAGTTCACGTGCTACAAACATGCCAAGGTCGGGTCGTTATACGACGGTTACCAAATTCACCAACCTAGCTAACCCATCTCACGCCATTTCAGTTGCAATTCATTCTATTTGCATGTCAAAATTTTATCTTCTCTGTGGCTTGTGAATTTTGTATAATATTCGCCACTTAGCAGTTTGATACTTATAAAGGATTTTGACTTGCAGATCGATGGTTTTAATTTCAAATCTTCATAACACTTTGGTAGTGTGTGCGTGAGAAACTTCCCTCCTCTTAAAAAGGTTATAAGAATGTTTACCCAACAACTACACATCAAATATGTATGTATGCATTGCATGCATGTATTCCTTTTATTTTATTCTTTGGGCCTGAAAGTAGCAAGAATTCCTTGAGAGTTGTAAATGTGCATACAAACCTTCTATTTTTAGCAAAAGGTTGTATGCATGAGAAGTAGTACAAGTACAGTGAGCAGAAGTATCCCAACTTACAACGCTTTTTTTTTAATATATATTAAGCTGAGGCATCCATCCACCATCGTTAGAATTCTTACACCGGCAGAAAGCTTTTAAATCAACTTTTTGTTGTGTTCCTAGGCTCCTAGTCCTACCTTCTGTTCACAAACAGTCTCAAAAGAAGCCAGACGTCTTCTCTGCTTTTTTAAATTTCTTTCTTTTCGTACAAAATGAGAGATCGGTCAGATTATATTATATATAATGAGGACATCATTTTCCTCCAATCAATATGGTTTTTTTTTTTATCACTCTTAATTAGTGTGAGTAACAAAGGAAGACTTTTACATTTATGGTATATTTACTATTTCGTAATGAAAATCAAAATAAGGAGTTTGAATTCATATTATTACGAATTACTCATGTGTTTATTTCATGTAAAGGAATGAAAAGGCAAATGGGGTCCACACAATGCAATTGTAAGGACAACGCAAACACATATTACAAGAAATCCTAAGTTATGATACCATGCTAAAATATGACAGAATATTGTTTGTGTGAATTTTTTGCGTTTGTTTTTGGTTCTGTTTTTGTATTTTCAAGAACTAGGCCATCTAAGCGGCCAATTCTGTATGAGTCGGTGGTGCTACCTTCATGGGTGACAAAAAAATCGTCATTCCCCATGATGGTGGCTAGGGTTCAAAAACAAGAGTCATGGGTTTGTGTCTCTCTGTATGTATGGAGAGGGAGCTTTATGACATTATATGTATGAAGATTCTCATGTCATGTGTCTCTCTGTATGTGTAGGGTTGTGTGTGGTTTTGTATATGCACAGGTCCTATAGATGTATATGTTTGTCTCTAGAGAGAGAGAGAGAGAGATTTACACCTAGCTATAGGTATAGAGTAGGAGAGAATTTTCATTAAGCTTTCACATTCTCACAAACAACAATTGATCTCAAGACTCCGTTTGTCCCCATTTGAGTAAGCAAATTTTGTTAGTCTTGATGCTTTGTATTGTATGATTGAATGCTCCAAGAGTTTGCAAGCAACTATTGAATATGGAAGACTAGATTTGCAACTGCCCCCACACTCTACTCAACTTTTGGCATATAAAATGTATCACGAAAGCAAGATGCTTTTTGCTTCAATCTTTGTTGGGATATAGCATCTTGATTTTCCATTATTTTTCTGGTCTTGATTAATATATTAATTAAAGCTGACATGTTGTTTTTCCATTATTTTGTTAAAGTTTTCATTAAATAATAAAAAGGTATCCTTTTAAGGAGGCATCTTTCAAGAATCGGTTTGTCTTAATGGAAACCATTTAAGCAGAAAGATAAACAATAAGACAACTCCGTGCAATATTTCTTAGTTCTCTCGTGTCTTGTGAGATAAGATGGTCACTTTCTGTGATGATGATGAGGATTTTGAGAGCATGAGACAAAACTACTTTTAAAATGGATTTCGGGCAGGAAAAAAAAACATTATAATTCAATGAGTACACAAAAAAATAATGCCAAGTAAGCCGTCACACATTGGTTTTGATATCATAAAAGAAGTTGACATTTTATATGCACTCTTTCACATCTTCTTATATAGTTGACACTTTACAGACGCTCTTTCACATCCTCATATATACAAGCAGAAGACAAGTCAGATCGAAAGACTACTAATTTTTCCATTAGTGAGATAGGTTCTTTCTGTAGGTGTAAAGTCAGTGATGAATGTCTAAACTCATACATAGCCACTAAAATCCCACTACCAAACTCAGTTCGACGTTGTGACACATAGGCAATCTCAAAAATGTTCAAGGGTTTTGAATTTCGATTGCCATTAAAGGTTTGGTTGTACGTGTTTCTATGACCTAAAAATGGCAATCCAATAAGACATCAGAGCTATCATAGAGGAGAATGGAAGGAGGTGTTTGCACGTGTCTTGATTGAGTTGGACCGGCCTAGTGATTCAGGTAAAATCAATCAGTACAACCTAATAAGGCAATAGGAATATACGTGAGGGTAAATTAGGGAGTCAAATTTGTTTCTAAATCTGGAAGTTGTATCAAGATATATCGTCCTTGATCAGTCAATAAAAGTTCAGTCAACTTTTGAATGCATCACACATGTACATTACTGTTCAAATTTGATCGTACTTGTGCTTAAACTTGACTTGTACGTGCTCTGAGTAAAGTTTGAGTTTGATTTGATTTGATTTGGCTCACTTCGTACGCATGCAAATGTCAAGACTCTCAAAGCTTCAATCATTGGTACGACTCACTTCACACTACTCGATTCGACTAGACTTAAGAATTAATGAATTATGATAAAATTATCGCATATATAGAGATATAATTTATGAGCAGATGGATTCGAATTTGAGTGCAACATGGCAGGTCACTAGCTTGGCAAACTGACCTAGCCCACACATGCTTAAATGAAATGAGTTTGAATTAAGCTAACAACAAGTTGAATGTGATACAAACTCCAAATAATATCGAATCAATGTACAACCCTAGCTAGTTTACCCTACATATGGAAGCAGGTAGTTTTGCCTTCTTCCCCTAGCTGACCAAATGGAAGGATCTGAGCTCTTTTCTGTTCGAGGGGGAAGTTTGGTGACAATTGGTCTACAACCGTTAGGGTTTGAACGCTTAAATTCCTATTTACAGCCAATTTGCTTGAAAGGCTAGTATTAGATGCTTGATCGATTTAGGCACCTGTAGCAATGAATAACATACGCAATCACCTAACC